>OY754968.1:18840733-19003233 GCA_963576475.1 Molanna angustata
TGTTTGCTTGTTTATTGTTAATTAATTATCTTTCAAATTAAATTGTTGTTTTTGACTGCTTGTATTCTCTGAGTTGATAAATGAATCATACTTTTTGGTTCTTGTCTCCTGATCCTGCTTCTTTTATTTTTCTTTTATTTTTATATAAGTATTTTTTTTTACTACTGCAAATTTACTTGTTGGTGTTACAACTCTATTAAATATTTATTCTGAATTTATTAATATTAATCTACATACTGTTCCTTATTATAATTTGTATTTATTTGTTTCTTACTTGTTGGGTTTTCAATATATGTAATGCACCTATGTCTTTCTTTTCCTCAATATTCTGATCTTGTGTAAAAGTTCAATGATGTTTTTATTTTATTATTATTTTTTAATCATATTTGGAAATTCTCAATTTTATCTAGAATATGTAGATTGACTGCGACATGCATAATGCATATCCTTGTACTTGCCAAGTATTGTTGCTATCGCCTGCGGGTATAATATTTGGTAGGTCTGCTGATTCATGTAAACTTATTGATGTTTTGTATATAAAAACTAACACCCCCAATCCCAAATGTATTGAACTTCAATAACAGGAAAGCTGAAGGTGGTCAAGCTGTCTGTGATTTATTTGCTGATTATTTTCATTCTGTTTACGAACCAACAGAATTACTGAGCTCTACCATTAATAACTCTTCGGCAGAATATGTTGATACAGTGGGATCAATTTCTGTCCACAGTGAGCTTGTATGTAAATACTTACAGAACTTAGATTCTAGTAAGGGAGCTGGGCCGGATGGCATTCAACCATTATTTATTATTGAATGTGCAAAGCAGTTATCAACTCCTCTATCGATATTATTCAATTTATCTCTTGATTCAGCTGAGTATCCTGATCATTGGAAAAAAGCATATGTAACTCCAATTCACAAATCGGGCTCAAAGAATGAAGCCAATAACTTTAGGCCTATATCTAAGCTATGTATTTTTTCTAAAGTTTTTGAAAATATGGTATATGATCAAATATTTCCTGTTGTAAAAAAAACAATAAACGATTTTCAACATGGATTCTTTGCAGGTCGTTCTGTCCTTACCAATCTCGCTTTACTTACAAACTTTTTATTAGATTGCATGGACAAACGGAAGCAGGTTGATGTTGTTTATACCGACTACAGCAAAGCCTTCGACAAAATCAACCATAATATACTATGTAAAAAACTTGCTAACCATGGTATTCATGGAGACCTACTCCGCTGGGTGTCATCTTACATAACAAACAGATCTCAGGCTGTTGCCGTGGGTGGGTTTGCATCAACTTGGAGAATGATTACATCCGGTGTACCTCAGGGATCCATTTTGGGCCCCTTACTTTTTTCCATCTACATAAATGATATCGCAACTCGTTTCCATTCTGCTAAAATACTTCTTTTTGCGGATGATATGAAGATTTTCCTTCCCATCAACTCAGTTAGTAGTTGTGTGAGCCTACAGGAAGATCTTGATCGATTGTCCCAATATTGCCATGAAAATAAACTCTTTATAAATATATCTAAATGTTACAAAGTTACCTTTACTCGTAACCGTAATAAAGTAATCCATAATTATAATATTTCTGGGTCGCTCTTATCAAACAAAGGCTGTGTATGTGATCTTGGAGTTATTCTGGACTCAAAACTTACTTTTGAGGCTCATATTAATAGCATAGTTACTAAGGCAACAAAGAGCCTGGGTTTTGTTCTAAGAACATGTAAATTTTTCACCAACTTCAGAACGTTCTTGCTCCTTTACAATAGTTAAGTTCGTCCACATTTAGAGTATTGTTCACAGATTTGGAACCCACGCTACAGTATATACGTTGATCGACTAGAAAGAGTTCAAAAACGATTTCTAAAATTCTTAAATTTCAAATCATATAACATATACAGTTC
Organism: Molanna angustata; assembly: GCA_963576475.1. Classification (NCBI taxonomy): domain Eukaryota; kingdom Metazoa; phylum Arthropoda; class Insecta; order Trichoptera; family Molannidae; genus Molanna; species Molanna angustata. The sequence goes on from OY754968.1 coordinate 18,842,650, forward strand.
TTATGATGAAATTGAGAAACATTTCCGAATGAAAAAAATCGTACACAGGAGAGAAGTTGCGGATCAAATGTTTCTCTTTAAAATTATTAATTCAAAAGTTGACTGTCCTGATTTATTAAATAAAATTAATTTCCATGCGCCGTTGCGAAATGGCAGATTGAACTACTTGTTTTATGTTCCTCGAAGTAACACTAATTCTAATCAAAATGAGTTTATCAAAAGGGCTTGTAACTTCTATAATGTCAACCTCTCAGCCAGTATCATACATTCTGATATATTTACCGCTAGTAATAACGCATACAAAAATTCTCTCTATAAGTGCATAGCATGAACTCGTATGTTGAATTTTTTTTTTTTTTGATAGTTATTTTTGTTTTTTCTAATATTATCTTTTGTATACTTTTATTTACATTTTGAGTTGTTGTTTGTAACAAAAATATAACAATTTAACTGTCATAATCCTTTTCCCATCCTTTTCCTTTCCCGTCACAGGCAAACATACATCTTAGTTATATTTAAATTTATGATGTTTGAAATGTTTTATATTTAATATCTGTGGACATATGTAATTGGTCTGTTTGTTTTTATTTTATAGTGTATTATTCCATTTTAGTATTTTAAGACTGTATTTGTCCCTAAATAAATAAATAAATAAATAAATATGTGTATGTATGTTTTTATATATAATTTGTATACTTTATATTTTTTGCACTTGTTTCCTGCCTAAGCAATTTGTTCTATTTTATTTTTATAAATAACTTATGTTATTAACGAAATAATTTTGAATATTTTTTTAATTGGTATACTCACAGACAGGCTATGCCTTGTGGGATTTTTGTGTGCATGGTTGATTTATTATAATTGATATTATGTTTATGTATATTGTATGTTAACCGTGTACCAAATCTTAAATAAATAAATAAATTAAATAAAAGCAAACCAAACCATCCGAATATTCTTGCACCCATACATACAAACTGTTTAAGAAGCTTCATACATGCCTGGCATAAATCTTACCTTAAAAAATACACAGATACACTAACACAACAAACAAACTTTGTTCCTTTAGTCATGTATATTGTATGCTCAAATATATCGGGCATACTACAATTAATGTTAACGACAAAAGTAAAAAGAGATTTATAGTTTGTAGGGAAACAAATCGTGAACGATAGAGGTGTTCTGAAATTTTAGCTACTGTTATCAAAGCTGTCAATGTTTCTTCCTTAGAAGCAATGTTGCATACGTTTTAAATTCATTGTTGCAAACGACGAAAACAATTACAAACAAATTGAGCCCACAATGGAGAATTATTCAAATTTTAATAAATTCATATCTCCGTTAATATTTGTGCTAGAAAAAAAATAAAAACTATATTATGATTCGTTATACGTCCTATAACTCTTTGATATATAAAAAGAATTTTTTTTTTTTTATTATAGTCATACCAGGCATAGAGGCATGTATGGCTTGCACGCCACTGCTGAGTCGCCTATACACAATATCTAAACAGGAATGGGCAAACAGTCGATCGCGATCGACCGGTCGATCGCGCCCATACTTACAAAAATGTACCTAAAAGTTTACAAAGCCCTGCCCGGCCGGCGTAATAATAGCGTAATTCCACTCCAAAATGAATACTTATCAAGAAAACAATTTAAAATAATGGCAGATGTGATGAGTATTGCTATGAAGATTGTAAACTCCATACGAGCCAAAAGTTTGCAACGACGCCTTTTCAAAGTGCAATTGGAGGCCAGCGAATCTGAGCACACAGATTTACTGCTCCATACAGACGTAAGGTGGCTGAGCCGGGGAAAGTTCTTAGAACGGTTTCAAGAATTGCTGCCTGAAATTATTTCTTTTCTGGATCAAAGAGGTGACAACACTGAAATTCTTAAAAATGAAAGTTGGTTGTGTGATTTGGCTTTCCTTACAAACGTGACCGGTCATTTGAACACTATAAACTTGGAGCTGCAAGGGAAAGATAAAACTATTATTGACATGATTAGCGCAATCAACTCATTTAAAAGTAAATTGCAGCTTCTGATTAATCAATTGAAAAAAAAAATTGAAAAATTTTGCAGTTTGAAAGCAAGAGCAAGCACAGTATCAAATTACAATAAATACGAAACAGAAGTTGGAAATATCCTCAGTGAGTTTGAAAGACGTTTTTCAGACTTACAAAAATTGATAAACATTGCTACTTTCATGACTTATCCATTTTCTTTGGAGGATGTTGAAATAATTGCTTCTGAAATATCGAATACTTTTGACATGGACCTTCTCTTGAGAACGAGATAATGCAGATTATTTCAGACATACACCTCAAAGCCAGAGCAACAGATACCACATTTTGGTCTCTTTTAACGCAAGAAAAATACCCAAATCTAAAGCAAATTGCCCAACAATTAACTACTTTGGGTCAACGTATTTGTGTGAATCTGCATTTTCTGAAATGAAAATAATTAAGTCAAAATACCGCAATCGGCTTACTGACCATTCATCGACCTCTAAGTAGTATGTAAGTAAGTACCAATTATTTTTTCTGCTTGTGAGTCGATCGCTTGTCGTCCAATTTTTATGTTGTAGACCGCCGATGGTGTAAGTCTGCCCACCCCTGATCTAAGAAGACTTCATAGTTTGATACTTAATCTCTAAACATACATTCATACCATCATACTGTTTTCATATTCCGGGTAGGAAAAAAGGACTGACTTCCATATTATCCTATCTTGACATACATACCTACATGTGTTGTATAGAAGACAAAATATCTTAAAATATTCAATAATTTGGCTTTATGGGTTTATAGTTTGGTACTTACATACATCGCTATCGACAGTTGGATCTCATGTGTCACATGCAACTAGTTAATTCAATATCAATACCTTCGTTTTTTTGCGTTAGAAATGTGAGGTACCCTAATGTGATATCGGTTAGTGATCCTGATCAATTTATGTACTTGTGCAATCATTCTAATGTACCTAAACAATTATATTTTTTTAGTTACATAGCGAAGAGAGGCAAGCCATAAACGTGCTGGATTAATCCTGTGGACGCGGGTACGTTCTCTGATACATATATAGGTACCTATATAGTATTTTGTAGACTTCAATCTACAATGCCAGATGTGTAGAAAATATAACTACAATGATTATCACAAATTATATTTGTTATTATAATTTTAAAATTTACCTACCTATTGCAATATAATTTTACATAAATATATCAGAACGTTCAAATCAACTTTCAAGCCTAGAATTATCAAATGTTTTCATTTTATTACATATCAATGCTTTTAACTATACTTAGTTATTTTTTTTTCAGTAAAATAAATAAGCAAATCGTTTTATCATGTTTAATTGGTCCCGTATCAGTTTTTGGTAAATACTCCTAAATGTATATAATACCTACACCTAAAATAGATTGTTTATAGAAACTCACATAGTATAGGTATATACCTATGCTTATAGGAACGCAATATTATATACATATATATGCTTATATGAACTCACATGGTATATACCTATGCTTATTGGTAGATACTCTCATGGCGTATTTACTTAATAGGTACATATAACGTAGGTATATACATTTTACCTAGAAATATTATCAACATTATATAATTAAGTACACTAATAAAAAAATAAATATTCAGTCGGTTTCAGGCTTTTGATGTGATTGATATATATCATAAAATAAAATAAATATTTTTATGTTCATATGTTCATCATGCTTCGAACATTATAGAAAATGAGTCTCATTTGTAATCTTTATAAATGTTGTTTATTTTCAAGGTGAATGTTTAAAAAACCAGTATTTAATAAAATTAACAAAATGTAAACACGGCTTTGAAATTATCAAAAGTAAAAAAAAAAATAGTCGGTTGTCATGAACCTTCTGGTACACAGTTGAACTAAGATTTTCCTTATTTTGATACATCTGGAATGTACAAATTAAAAGTATCAAAACATTAATAATTGTACTGGATTCATTTTGAAACAAAATATGTAACTAATAAACAGATTTTTCTGGAAGTTAAAGTAAATTATTTTTCCTTATTTGATAATTATACACGTAACAAAATGTTTGACCAAGTAAAGATAAAATATAAATTTCAATACAATAAAATGTATAAAATAGAAAACTGGGGTTTATGTATATTTATTAAGTGTTTGAACATTTCAAAGGTTCTCAAGATCCCTCCAAAATTGGACTCTTTCGTGGAATGGCTTCTCTATTAAAGTAAGTTCTTCGTCAATATCCAGACAATACACTTTATCTTCAGTGATTGGCTTCCAAATAGTCTTGATGTTTTCTGTTAATTGTGGAGTTGGATTACTGAAATATAAATACCTATGTCATACAGTTTTTCTGTAAATTTTCTATGAAAAGATTGCATTTAGTGATTGAATAAATAAATACTATTTTAATTATTATTAGAATGGCAAAGCCACAAGATCAAATTGATGTTAACAAAATACCTATAAGTATTTCAAATTATAATAACTTACCCATATTTAGCAAAGTTAGTCCACATTTCAGACATTCTCTTTATAGTAAGTATATCTCTATCTTTTGGTTCAATTTTCAAATCTTTAAACAATTCTCCCTCCCTTGGTTTAAATAAATAGCCTAACTCATCGGCATGTGATGCGCCTGTATATTTCACAGGCATTAAAAATTGAATAACATTAATTTCACCTTTGAATGAAAATATATAATAATATGTGGGCGAAACAAATTTTGCACTGGTTTTTACTGTGAAATCTATATCTTTTACAAAACTGTAGTCAGTCATTAATTTGACATAATCATCTGTTATGTTTTCTTCTGTTGGAAAATAAAAATCTTTAATTTTTTTGGCAGCTTCTACCTTTTTCTCAGAAGACCATCTTTCGGCGCAGCGTTTCGGTATGAGAGTTTGAAAGTCTGGTACCACTTTTTCTAGAGTCAATTTTTCGTCAGTTTTGAAAAATTCTGGTTTCATTAAAACCATGAGTAAACCTTCCCTAGACGTCGCACCTATCATCAAAGGAACTCGAGAGAATTCTCCAGCTTCCAGTAAATCTCGTGGATTTTTAGTGATGAAAGGTTCGACTCCGGGATAATTATTTTCAACCAACGGTAAGAACGTTATATTTATGTCGTTTAACAATTCAGGCGAGAGAGTTGTCATTATTAATTTTTCAGCAGGAACTTTCATCAGATAATTTAAAAGTTCATCTTTACTTTCCGTTTTGAAACCAAGAAGTTCAGCAAGTTTAAAGGCAGTATTTACCGGACAGTTAGGGTTTATACCCCATTCATTTACAGTCGTCCCAGATTGCAAAATAGCTTTGTGAAATAAGCCTTTAGATAAAGGAGAAACAACATGGTGATGAACAGATGATCCGCCGGCGCTTTCTCCGAATATTGTTATGTTTTGTGAATCGCCCCCGAATTTGGAAATATTTTTCTGCACCCATTTGAGGGCCATCACTTGATCTTTCATGCCGGCATTGCCCGGAACCTCTGGAGTGTGTAGACAGATGAATCCGAGCGGCCCAAGTCTATAATTGATAGTGACAACGATGACATTTTGTTGAAGTAAATATTCTGGCCCATACATGTCTGCATTTCCAGAACCGGATGAGTAAGCCCCTCCGTGGATCCATACCATGACTGGCAGATTGGCATCTGCTGTAGCGTCTTCTGGAGTGTGTACGTTAAGGTAGAGACAATCTTCAACTCCTATATATTTCTTTCTCAGCAACACGTCAAATTGAGAACACACGTTTGCTTCAGCAGTTGCATCTCGTACTCCTTGCCATCCTTCGGGTGGTTGAGCTGCCTGGAAGTACAATCATATAAAAATTTAGAATATTTAATATTTTAAATAAACTCTCAAAAATGGTTTGCAAATGTATAATTATTCTAAAAATTTAATCTGCTAGATGATACGTAAACGTAGCTTATTTATTAAGTTATTTATTTTATTTACGGCGTTTGCCATTTACATAAAGTTTTCACAAAAGATACAAAATATAATACTAGTACATAATAATGTGTGAAAATACATATATAAAAAAACAAACATAACCAATCTATAAACAATGAAAATAAAAATTAAACCAAAAAGAAATATAAAGAAAAAAGAGATGAGTCTATAGCTTATACAAAATAAAACGAGTGGGTTGTAGCCAACACTCAACTCCCCACACCACAGTAATTGTTTATTTTTTCTTCTTGAAAGGTTGACAAACTCTAAATGCATTTTTATGAAGTACATATCTATTAGATTCTTTTTTTTTAAACAAATATAAGATTCCCAGAGGACAAAAGTTTTTACAATACACCATACACACAAAAACATTGTCACGGAAATCATTGTATGCATTTTCGAAATGATACCTTTTGAGAAATTTTAAGTAAAATTGCATTACAAGCAAGATGAGCATGTTTGAGACAGTGTATCAATGTTGATGAGGCGATATACATATGTGTCAAGATAGAAGAAAGCGGTGTTCGGTTCTCACTGCCTACCCCTTGAGGAAGATAGAAGTGGAGAGTAAAAAATACACTTGTCTATAGAGACACATACAATATCAATATGAAGTTGATAACTCAATTTTCCTTTACAGAAACTATTTTACTTCTGATATATACGTACATTTTTCATACAAATATGAAATTTATTTCACATTGATATGGCAGACCGATGATTTTTCTTTATATTTCGACATACTTGAATGCATTTTTGATGAGTGTATTTTTATTGTATCAAAATTTCAAACAGTATAAAAGTATCTAGATTTTCCAGATCGTGAGAGCATTTTGAAAATTTGGAAGATGAAATCATAGAGAAGAAATGAATGAATATCTATGGAAAACAAATCAACTCTATGTTTATGGACTTTACATAATATATGATATGAATATGAAGAAAATCGGACTTATAGTTTGGGCTGCAGAGAGGACACAAAAAAAACGTAAATGATGAATTCACAGAGAAGAAATTAAAAGTTGTCTATGGAAAACTAATCAGCTAATATGTTAATATAATATGATTTATATATGTTATATAATATGATGTTAATATGAAGTCGATCGGACTTAGAGAGGACACAAAAAGGATAACCCGTACGCCGTACGGCGTACACCATAAATACAAACACATCGCGACAAAACTCACAGTGTGCACTGTGCACTCTCTACATGATACCCGTTGAGAAATTGATGTAAAAAAATACGCTTAAAAATTGTGAAATTGTGATCCACTATTCCATAGCGTGGAGAGTAAAAAATTAATAATGCATATAAAAATACATTCAAAGGATATTTAAATTAAGATCTGCATACTAACAATACATACGTTTATAATAGTTAGATTATTTCAACATGAGAATAAATTTGGCAAAAAAAAATTGCTGTCCCCCACCAACCATTGCGCATGTCAATACTAATTCGCTTGTTTGCTATACAATGCTATACAAAGTATACAACCTCTATGTATTTGTAATCTGACATTATGGTGTTAAAATTAAGAAAAATTTTGTTGTTTAAGGTCCTTGTATACCTTGTAAATATGCACACTATAAATTTCCTTCTTATGTATGAGACACGAATAAATACCTATTATTTATCACCAAATATTATGTGATAAAAAAAATCGTGAAGAAAAGGTAAAATTTAGCGGTTTTTTAAATGGCAACAAACGTTATTAAAATAGTAGAAAATTAGCCGGTAGATTTCAATGTTCTCTTTCGATTGAACTAAAATTCTATTCTAAAAAGTTTTTAGTTATAATTACAATAAAAAAAAGGTTTTATTGAAACTAATTTTACAAGAACAGTATTGAACAAATTCAAATTTCAAAAAAAAATCTCACGTTATAGAATAGAATCTCAGTTTTTTTAAAACATGTACCTATTTAGAATATACATCACTCCATAAAATGCATAGAAAGATCCATTATCACCAAAATTTAAATTAAATGTTGGATATATATGTATGGTAATTATCATGAATTATACATATTTCTCATTTATCCTTTATTATTTGTATCTTTTGTACAATTGTAACTAAGTGATGAGCCAAAGTCTTGGTCTGATCTTTTATTCGGCAATTATTGAATTTTATGATGTATATTTTGCTATCAATATAAAATACAATAATTGTTATTTTATGTACCGGTTATAATCACCGGCAGATTCAGCATAACAACTTATATCGGTAGATAGCAAGTCAGTTGGTATGTTATCGGTAGATAGCAAGTCAGTTGGTATGTATCCAATTAGATAGAATAAAATTAATTACCCGAAATCTCAGTTCGTTGATGGGCGGCTTAGCAAATGGTATTCCCAAGAATGCTTTGTACTGAAAACCACTGTCACATTTTTCAATTTTCCCTTGAAGAGTACCTTGTTCGACGGTAATCTGAAGATTCGACATTGTTGTTTCGATTGAGAACTATTTGATATTGAAATAAATATTAATGTTCTAGCAACGTGTTACCGTAACGAACTTTCCGATGGCACTGAGTGACAAGTGACTGAATGAGAATGACTGAATGACAGAATGACTGACTATTCAATGAATCCTATTCAATGTTCATTCTGTATAGTTGTAGTAGTTCTATCTAACTTGAATGTTGGATGCGAAACTGTTTATAATATGTTGCTGTGTCAGCCAGAGTATATAATATACGGATGGTGTCAGCTGTGTGTATTGTAGATAATGTTGTGTCTGTATTTGGATTGGTAGGTACCTACCTATAATATAAAGCAGCTCTGTTTATATATCAAGCTACGTCATAGGTAGGTTATTCGTGGCGTAAGTGGCGTTATTATAGCTCAGTGTTTTCTAGCTCAGTGGCTCTTAACCTTTAAGCAGTCGTGGCCCCCTTAAAACGTAATATTTTTTCCGGCCCCAAATTCCCCTCCCTCTCGAAAAGCAATGCGAATTTCGATGGTATAATGCACAGAAGTAGTAAGTGCAAAAAAATAATTTTACGGGGGAGCATTTTTATAAAATAATATGTCGTGCTTTGCTGAAATATTTTACTTTTTTGTATTTACCACAAATCAATAATGTCTTTATCGTTTATCCAACACAGATCATAATTGTTCACAATAAAATATGAAAAATACAAGAATTTTTTTGTATTTATCGCGATTTGACAAAATTGTACTTTTCTGTGTACTAATAGTCGACACTTTACATACATTAAGCTGTCAAAATAAAAACACAATTTAAACAATAAAACAAGACAGAACAAAATATATGATAGTTAAAAAAATATTTCTCACTAAATATTTCTCACTAAAGTATTGTACCATTTTAACTTCAGAGACTTCACGTTGCTCGGGTTGGTTGGAAGAAATTGCCTTATGGCAATAACCCGCCTTTGTACACATGTACATAAATTATATAAATAAATAAATAGTTGGTATTATACATACATCATTATAAACCCATTTTGTCTATCTGTTTGGATTAAATGTATGTACCAATGCGCTCCACGTTATTATTTTAGTTTTTTTTGTCATAAGTTATTAACAGAGACCAGGGGGCAAGTCCAGTCAAACAGTGAAATCAAAACACTTTTCATTAGGTACCCAAATCATGGATATACTTCTCATATGGAGATCTATTACATCTTAATCGATATTATAGAACTCCATATGATAATTATATCCATGATATGGGTATTCGTGAGGGTTTTGATTTCACCGTGCCAACTTGCCCCCCCTGAATTATACGGTTATTTTAAGGGTTGTTTTTTACACCTCACTAACCCAAGGGAATATAGTGGGGAGTTATGATTTCGGAATTTGTAAGGCTATTTTTTTATTGCAGATTATCAACTAATGCATAGTAAGACACATTTTACACACCTCATTATACGTTTTCACCCACTACACATTCACATCCCAGTACCATACATACATACCATCACGCCGTTTCCCTATTTGGGGTAGGCAGAGAGAACCGAACGCCAGACTCTTCTATCTTGACATACCTGTTTTGCCTCATTTACATTCATACATCGCGTCATACATGCTCTCCTATTGTTCTGACTTCGTATGTTCCCCTCTTTCAAAATCTCATTTATATGATCATGCCAGCTCTTTCTAGGTCGACCCTTACATCTCATTCCACTCTTTTCAGCCTTGTATACTTTCTTTGTCAGTCGTTCATCGTTCATTCTCTCTACATGTCCGAACCATCGCAAAGCATTTATCTTCATTCTACTCAAAATATCCCTTTCAATCTTAAATTCTCTTCTGATATCTTGATTCCTTATCCTATCATAAATTGTTTTACCACACATTCGTCTTAGGGACCTCATTTCCACAGCGTTAATTTTACTTTCATGCGTCTTCTGCCTATTAATTATATGAATTGATTTGCCACAAGTAATTGACACTAGGTAGGGATAGTTATAACAATTATATATTAAGCCTACTCATTGTAATTTTTTACCTAGTGTTGTTTGTGTGCAGTTTAATTGTGTAAATAAAAAAAATAAAAAAATAATGCCATGCTGAGATTGTATTCTGAAAGTTTCATTTGAATGTATCTGTGTGTGTGATGTGTGCTATGTACGGCGTGTTTATTTTACTTTATCGAATATAGACTAAAGTATATACTTAATAGGTAGTCTTCATCTCATAAGCCCTGACACTTTAAGATACATAAGTATGTGATTTAGTCTACCAAACTTTATAAAATTGCTCTACTGTAAAATTTGCAAATATCATGCTATATTATTTAGCCACCTTATCGCAGTAAATGGATAAGATAGGAGCCAAACCTTCAGAAAATATATAAAATTATAAGCCTACAAAACTTCTCAAAGATCCTGATTGAAAACATAATTAAAAACTCTGTCTCCACCGGAAATCGAACCCGGGACCTTTGAATCAACAGTCAGATACCCAACCAACTTAGCTACGAAGGCCGGCAATTTATGAAACTTTATGAATTGGTATACATTAAATTTGTGTAATTCTACGGCTTTTCTAGAAAGTAGGTACATAATATAGGTTCTATGAAAAAAGATGGTAAAAATTTAGATACTATACTTATTATTATTTTGTTTGAAATTTTGTATTTGTCTATATTTATACCAATTTTCAGCGTTCTAGCTTTTATGTGTTTTTGAGTACTATGGAAAAAAGCAAAAGTTGAAAAGTTGATAACCCCTGACTAAAACAAAAATTCGCACTTCGCACATCTTGTGTTAAAACTTTGTCGATGTTAAGAGAAATAAATTCTCTTGAACAAATCGACAATTTGATAATGGTTAATATATGTAAATACAAAGTGAAGCGAAATTGGTTAGCTGTAAAATTAATAACTATATAATATGTACCTAGCATGTATGTATGTAGGTACCTACAGTACATTCATCTCGACATTTTAATGTTGTTTTTGAATACGAATTTTTAAGACTTGTATTGATTCAAATATTGATATAAAATCGTGGAAATTCATAGTAGATACTTACGAAGGTACCTACCACATATATATATATATATATATATATATATATATATATATATATATATATATATATATATATATATATATATATATATATATATATATATATATATATATATATATATATATATATATATATATATATATATATATATATATATATTCATTAGACTCGCGGATTCCACGAAACGACGATGTGTTGATAAAAAATGACAAGTCATTCGTCGAGATATTTTACTACTTATTACATAAATTATCATAATTATTATTAAAACTACAACTTTTTTATAACCAGCGTTGCTCGAGAAGGTTAATGTGTAGCAATATGCTAACGAATCAAGAAAACCGTTTTCGTAATTTTGAACTGTTTATTTGTTATGATAAATTCAGAATGATTAAAAAATATCCAATATATAGTCTATTTTTTAGTCTATTTTTTATTTGACTAAGTTACTCACTGGTCACAAAGGAAGCGATATGCAGAATATTTACCCTTTAAAGTTTTCTAGTTGTTGATTGAAAACTTAAATAAAAAAAATACCCACATACATACATAAATATAAATATACATACATATAACTTTCTAAAATATTATGGTGGGGATTCTGTAGTCTTGGTGTTGATTTTCAAATTCGATCCCAATTAAGAATTTTCTCTAAAAACCTACTATAATTGCATGTAACACATGAGATCCAACTGTCGATGGCGATAGTATGTATAATTGAAGAATACATACAAAACTTAAACACAAATTAATAAATATTTAAAGATAATTTTTTTATATATAAAACACGTAGGTATGTATATCAGGATATAATAGTATGAATGACAGTCTGTTTTTCCTACCCAGAATATGAAAACAGCATGTTGGTATGTATGTATGTTTGAGGATTAAGTAGGTATCAAACTATTGAGTGACATATTGAGTACTACTACAATGTAAATATTTTTTATAGAAAATTAAATTATCTAGTTGGAATGTTTCAGCTTTTTAATATTTTTAAAAACTTTGGAAATATAGGCAGTTAAAAACATAAATTTATCATAAAAAAATTGTTTTTATTAATAAAAAATGTTTGAGAATCTCTGGAATTTTTCCAACTGTCGATTCGTTCATGAGAATTCAATTCTCTGAATGAATCGACATTATTAAGCCAAGATGCGTGTACGAAGGAAAATTTTGTATGGCGTAGTGGACTTTTTGCATGCTAATAACACCAACTAGAGGCCTCGCAGCATATATTATGTTCTCATACATGGATTTACTCAGAATTCGGAGTAGAACATATTATGTGAGTTTTGTGTGTGTGTGTGTGTGTCTGTGTGTGTGTGTCTGTGTGTGTGTGTGCGTGTGCGTGTGCGTGTGCGTGTGCGTGTGCGTGTGCGTGTGCGTGTGCGTGTGCGTGTGTGTGTGTGTTTGCGTGTGTGTGTGTGTGTGTGTGTGTTTTTCTGTCAGGGGTTACCAACTTTGAAATTTTGGTTTATTTTTCCATATATCTCAGAAACCATAAAAGCTAGAACGCTAAAAATTGGTATAAACATAGACAAATACAAAATCACTAATTAGTTTTTTTTTTTACTTCCAGGGTTTCTCAAACATTTTTCATTAAGAAAAAAATTGAATAAAAGAATTTAAAAAATTTAAACATAAATTAAAATTGCACTTAACATTCTAAAATAGTAGTTTTCGATTTTGTTGTTTTGATTTGTTTCAATTTCCAGTATTTTCTTTTTTTTTATTTTTGAATATGTGTTTTGATATATTTGAATCGTCTATAATTCTATATTACTCATTATTCAATTATTTTCATGTTTTTCTTTATTTTTCTTGGTTTGAATATGTATTCTGATATGTTTTCTCATTTGAATATTCTTCTTTTTCATTTATTTTCAACCTTTTTTAATGTTGATTTGATTTTTTTTTGTTCATGTATGATTTGATTTAATTACTTTTACTTTTATGTTGACTTTGCTTTGTATTGTATTTTTTTATTTTTGTTATAAGTGCTTCCCTCATCAAGCACAAGATTGTAATCTTTTTGATGAGGTACTGCAAGGGAAAATATGTAAAAATATTATTACTAGTGAATTTATATATTGATTTGTATTATAAAATTATTTATGTTAAATAAAAAAAAAAAAAATTATAATAAATTTATGAGTTTAATCGCCTATATTTCCAAATTTTTTAAAAATATGGAAAAAAGCCAAAACACCCCAACTAGAAAATTTAATTTTCTATAAAAAATATTATAATTGTGACAGCACATCTCAATTTTTTTTTATCAATTTTTATAAAAATTGAATTTAGTGACGACATTGCTTCATACAATTTGTATGGTAGTAGCCTACTAATCTCCAAACATACATACATACCATCATGCTGTTTTCATATTCTGGGTAAGATCAAAGGACTGACCTCCATACTATCCTATCTTGACATACATACATACCTAGGTACATGTGTTGTATAGAAAACCAAATATCTTAAAATATTAAATAATTTGTATTTATGGGTTTATAGTTTGGTACTTATTCTTCAGCTATACGTACTATCGCTACGACAGTTGGATCTCATGTGTTACATGCAACTAGTTTAAATAAAAGGAATATGAAATTTTGTATTTGTCTATATTTATACCATTTTTCAGAGTTCTAGCTTATATGGTTTTTGAGATATATGAAAAAATATAGTAAAATTTCAATAGTTGATAACTTCTTACTGAAAGAAGCCTGTTTCGGCTTTTTTCGATATTTTTTCTGATATTTTGATAATATAGGAAGTTAAACAAATGAATTTATCATAAGAAAATGTTACAAATATCGCGTGGCTTGATACTTTGTCGATATGTTAAGAGAAATAAATTCTCTTGAGCAAATCGACAGTTGGATTATATTATTTACTCTGTGGATTTGAGTGTTAAGAGTAAGGCTACTGGTCAATGTTTAATCATTCGTTATGTGAGAAACTCTGTGGCAGTAAAAACATATTTCCATGTATACATTCTTTTTTATATGAATATGTCCTTGTTAAACAAGTACATATACATCTTCCTACGTTCCCTAAAATAAGCATAAATGTTTGTGCTATAGGTGAACGAAATCGGTCGAGGCAGGATTCGAACTCGCGACTACCACTGGATTACTAACCCAATGCGCTAACCGCTCTGCCATCGACCCATCTCGACATTCCTTGCCATTGTCCCTTCACTGATGTGCTTGAGAATTGTCTCTTTGAAAGTTAGTTGCAATAATTTTGGGTAGCAAGAAGTGACAATAAGTGAAGTGAAAAAAGTTTAGTACCAGTTTGACGATCACCATGTGTGGATGCTTCGACCAGTGCATTGAAAAAAAATCATTCTGAACCAGCAATAAAGGAAGTATCAGTGAGATCGTTTATTATACATTCCACTTATCCTACAACATCATCTACACCCATCGTCTGTTTTCTACGGTGGCGTTCAAGAATGCATGTTTTTATTAGTTGGACTATCAGAGGTCGGTCGTTACTTTTGCTTTTGTAACATCATTGGTAAACTCTATAAATTTTAAAGATATATAAGATTCATCATCAACCTGTCTGCGTCCAGTCCAAAGTTGAACATAGGCTTCCCTCCTCTCCTACCTTTCCTGGACACACCTTTTCCAATTTCTCCCTGCCACTCCACTACATTGGATTGAAAATTGTGATATTTTCAAATCCCTCACGTAATTTCACTTTTGAACCTTTTTGATGGTATTTTTTTATTATCCAATGATCTTTTTTGACAGAAAGCCTTTAGGATGATGAGGTCCAACTGTCCTTCCATCTTTCAGGGAAACCAGGTTGGATTTCATTGGCTGCAATTTAAAGGAATCTGCAGTTATTCTGTTCACTGGTCCCTCTGAAATCTTCTTGCTCTGAGCGCTCCAAAACACGGTAGGTTTATAAATACGGTAAAATACAACTGAAATTATTAAAACCATGTTTTAATGTACTTACATATAATTGAATCATTTCAATAATCTAAAATAATAGGTACCTGCTTTCGATTACAATCATAATGTTAGTAATGTAACGACAGTATTATTAAATACTTATATTATTTATTTATTTTTTTATACATCTTCTTGTACATAATATAAACAAATATAATTGTACACTGGCGGGATTATTCGTCATTTCAAGGATGTGACATTGCTGTTGTAAAGATGTAATAAAGACATATACCTACCTATTATATTAAGTAAGTTTTTCTGTGTAATTTCTAGTTAAAACAAAAATACTACAAGGTAATAATATTAAAAATATACCACAAATTATGTCATTTTATTATGTTTGTATCTTTATTAATTATTAACAGACATTTACAATAAATATATATTAAAACTTTTCTCCAATTTGTAATTTCATTTATTTTAATGGTTTTCTTCAAAAGTATATTTTAATTAGTGTAGAATTTCAAAAATTTTGGTATGAAAAACTTCCTAACTGGCGGCATTTACTCGGTAAATAATTACTTTAAAATAGGAAAAACATGAAATATTCTCCATTATTTCTTCGTTTAATTGTGTTCTTCTGGCTATGTGTGTCTGTATGTATGTCTGTGTGTGTGTCCGTCCCCCCTTATAACTTTTGATCCACTCAATTTACAGAGCCTAAAATTTCAGAATTATATAGATAGTTATAGGCCTACAAAACTTTAATACTCAGATTTTTGAATTTTTGTTTCAGTCAGGGGTCATCAACTATTGAATTATTACTTTATTTTTCACAAAAAGCACACAATTAAATAAGCTAACAAATATTTGCTCACAAAAAAGTACATTTTTTGACATTTCACATTTGTTGAAATGATTTACAAAAATCGAAAAATTACATAAAGCATCAAAAGACAATATTTTATTTGTCCCTTTGTTTTTTGCTTGTTTATGTTCGATATCCTAACAAAAACAAATATCCACATAATATACATATGCACATTTAGATGGGTGGTGGCAGAGCGGTTAGCTAGGGTTTATTAGTTAGTTAGGGTTAGTGAACCAAGGGTCGCAAGTTCGAATCTTGCCACGACCGATTTCGTTCACCTATAAACCGGTACAAGTATTTATGCTTAGTTTACATGTTCTTGAAACAAGGACATATTTATTCTTTAAAAAAATATATTTTATATTCAAATATTATGGGGATTAATAAAATTATGAAATGATCTAGAATCATTGGTGTCGTAGTAAGAATGTTTTTTTTATTTTTTATTTTGCTTTTCAGTTAACAAACAAACATTAATTTAAGACACGCACCCAATAACAAGTTGCCATATTCTAAACAACTTAGCCATAAAGGTTGATTCTACTGAATTAAAGGCGTGTGCTGGAGTGTACCTACCTAATTTTTTATTTTATTTGTCTTATTTACTATTTATTTTTACAATCATGTACCTATGAAACTTCTATAAGATAGATGAAATTCTATGTTTGCGAACCGATTGTAAAATTTACCAAATCATAATTGAGTGGTTGTTGAATCAGCAAAAACAACCATCAATTGTACAACCATAAATTAAAAATCTTTATATACGTTTCTAATTCTGAATATTCAACATAATTATAATTATATCTTTACAGATTTCAAAGGTCCTGATTTCATTGGAGTGCAGATAAAAAAAAAACAGATAATAGTAGTGGGAAATTCACAAATCAAAATCAATAGATATATTTTTCTCACTAATCTACATAACAAATATTGTTTCATGTATAAATTTTGTAAGGTACACACATTTATTTGCATATACAATTAACACATAATATCTATGTTAAAAAGACTAGATACGAACTCAAAGATATTAACGTACTTACATTATGACAGTTTCTCGAACATGTCATAAGAAGAACTATGGTATATACTGGCTGCATTATTTGCTATTAAATTAGCCAAATAGTGAGATATGCGGATGAAATCAACATTATAGGTAGATCAATAGCAGCCATTAAAGAGGTCTTTGATCCATTGGAAACTGCAGTACGGGGAACTGTTGATAAAACGAAAATGATGACACACAGCAGGAAACCATCGCACAGAGCAAGAGCCAGTTTCCAATACAAATGTATTACTCATTCGAAGTGGTGGAGCAGTTTACCTACCTGGACTCTAGTCTAATAGAGAGTAACGAAGATCCAGAGGAAATTCGATAAAGAATGATAGCATAGCCTACAGAACATATTTCTCCCTACTGCCAGTGTTCAAATCACGTAGCTTCTAAGAAAGACGAAAAATTACCATACATAAAACAGTTATACGTACTGTGTTAGCTTATGGGTATGAGGCGCCTACACTGACATCCAGGTGGAAAGAGACTTGGAAGACACAAGCTAAGATGGGAGGGCAAAGTGAGAAGGGATGCTATGCAGCTTCTTCATGTGGCTAGTTGGAAGAGGTCAACAGAGGACAGGATAAGTTGGAGGCGAAAGTTGCAGGAGGCCAAGGCTCAATTTGGGCTGTAGGCACCATCGGAGAGAGAGACATTATAGTAGGTATGCATCATCATCAGAATGGTTCCAATTCCATTCTGACGATGCTCATCATAGAGCGATACCGGTGAATGGGAGTCGCGTTTGCGAAAAATTTAAGTAGAACGTAAAATTAAATATAATTTTTTCATAATTTTAATTAGTTATAGGGTGTTTAAACTTACATTCTAAACTAAAAAAATTTACCAGTGAGAGCAATTAAAACGTAACATTATAATATATATAATATTTTAATCAAATTAAAAGAAACAATATAGGTAGACAGGTAAACAATTTTAGTTTTAAAACTAATCTAATGAGATGGATGAATTTGATGATTTTTAACAAGTTTTTTAATATCAGATTCGATTTTACTCAAAAACATCAGTATCATACATGGTAGAAATATAAACTAACTATTCGATGTTGAGTAGTAGGTAGATTTTAATTTTAGTGAAATTTAAAAAATAAAGTAAGTGAAATTACAAATCAACTATCGTCCCCCTACACCACGCCAACGCCCCCCATTTTTTTCTGGGCCCCTTAACGCCCCCCTCTAGGTCTTCAACGCCCACAAGGGGGCGTTATCGCCCACTTTGAGAAAGACTGAATTAGAGAGTGCACACTTTGAGTTTCGTCATGATATTTTTGTATGTATGCTGTACGTCATACGCTGTATGCGCTGACGTACAACATACATTTTTTCATACGCTGCATGAAAAAAAATGAATTTATTTAATTTTATTTATCTATTACTTGTGGTTTATATACTTGTTATACAGGGCACTGAGTTTTAATTTTATACCTACATTAGAGATCACTATCAGATCATATGAGTCATAAGAAGTAATGTTATAATGATATTATTATAAGGTAGGTAGGTATATAGTTGTAACTAATAACTTTGTGGTTGATGAAACATTATATTATTTAGTGCACATACAGAATAAAATAATAGTTTATTGTAATATTGAATAAGAATAAAAAAATAGTTCTTCTTCTTCTTTCGTGTCAGCAACGCATTGTTGCGTTGCTGTGGTGGAAGGATTGGCCAGAGAATTTCTGTTACCAGGGGGCACCGCGTGGAGGTTCCTTCCGTGCTCCCCAAAAAAATAGTTTAAAAATAGTTTATTGTAATATTGAATAATGGCTATTAGGCATTTACTGTGATATTTGCTAAATAATATACTTATTAGGCATATACTGTAATATTTGCTTATACTTACTAGGCATATATTGTGATAATTGATTATACTTATTAGGCATATATTACGATATTTGCTTATACTTATTAGGCATATATTGTAATATTTGCTTATACTTATTAGGCATATATTATGATATTTGCTTATACTTATTAGGCATATATTGTGATATTTCCTCTTCTTCTTCTTCTTCTTCCTAGCCTTCCCTCCACTGCTGGATGTAGGCCTCTTCCATCTGTCTCCATTTTCCTCTATTCTGTGCCGCTTCAATCCATTTCTTTCCGGCGATCGCAACAATATCGTTGGCCCATCTCTTCTGTGGCTGACCGACACCCCTTTTGTCTTCCCATGGCCTCCACTTCAAGACTTTGGGAGTCCATCTTGAATTTGGCTGTCTGGCTACGTGTCCTACCCATTGCCACTTCAATTTTGCGATCCGATGCCCAACATTTGCCGCTCCATGGATCGTTGCGTGCATTTTAATTTGTGGACAGTATTTTTATGGTCAGGGACATTGTGATATTTGCTTATACTTATTAGGCATATAATTATGATATTAACTTATATGTACTTACTAGGCATATATTATATTTGCTTTTACTTACTAGGCATATATTATAATACATATTTGCTTATACTCTATATATGATATTTGCTTTAAATACAATAAATTTTTATTATGTTATTAGTTATAACATATATATTCAACCCGTTGAGAATTTTGCCATCTTCAAGTTTCCATTGCGTTTTGGGGGTACTGTTCTGTCATCCGATCCCTTATGGACCTTTATCTCAAGATAGCTAGATAGAAATACGTCAATTTATTGATTTATTCTATCCAATCTCTGTGAGTCTGCATTTTACATTAGGTACTATTTATATTCCATCTTTTTCACATAAACAATGTCAATATATAGTGTTTTTATAGATATCATTAATATTTTTTTATTACTTAATAAATAACATAGATATGTATACCCGAAACCATAAATGAATGTTTGGTAGTTTTGCATAGGATTCCTGAAAATGATAAAAACATAATATATGTACTTACTAGGTGCATGTCACACATGAGATCCAACTGTCGATAGCGATAGTATGTATAATAAATGTAGGTACCAAACTATAAAACCTTAAATCCAAATTATTGCATAAATTAAAATATTTAGTTTTTCTTTACAAAACATTATATTTGTCAGGATAGGATCATGTGTAGTTCAGTCCTTTTATCCCCGGGTAGGTAAACAGCTTAATGTTATGCATCTAGTAAGGATCAAACTACAAAGAGTCCCCGTGGATATTGTGTATTCTGCCATACAAATTATATATTTGAAACGATATTTTTTATATAAAATTAAATGCGTTTCGGTATTTTTTCGATATTTAAAATAAAAAGGGAAATGGCAGTTAAACAAATAAAAGAATGTTTATTTGACTAAAAAAAGTTTGAGAAAACCGGGTAATTGTTCATGAAAATAAGTTTGAGATATTGTATTTGTATACCTACCTATATTTAAAACTAGTTGCATGTAACACGTGAGATCCAACAGTCGATAGCGATAGTATGTATAGTTGAAGAATAAGTAGGTACCAAACTATAATCCCATAAATCCAAATTATTGAATATTTTAAGATATTTATTTTTCTCTACAACACATGTAGGTATGTATGTCAAGATAGGACAGTATGGAGGTCAGTCTTTTTTCCTATCCGGAATATGAAAACAGCATTATGGTATGTATGTATGTTTGGAGATTAAGTATCAAACTATTTAAGTCTTCTTACATATTGGGCCTTGCTTACTATTTAAAATACAAGTTTAAACAAATGCTAAGTCAGTTTCGACCATACAAAAAACTGGGTAAGTATCTGCTTAAACACAAATTTCAAATAGTAAGTAAGACCATTTGTGTATAGGCGGCTGCCACACAAATTGTATGAAGCGATGTCGTCACTAAATTCAATTTTTATAAAACTGTTGAGATGTAATACTACAATGCTAATATTTTTTATAGAAAATTAAATTATCTATATTTTTAAAAACTTTGGAAATATAGGCAGTTAAACACATATATTTATCATAAAAAAATGTTTTTCTTAATAAGAAATGTTTGAGGAACTCTGGTATTTATTTGAAAAACAAATTTGAGATACTGTGTTTGTCTATTATACCAATTTTCAGGGTTCTAGCTTATATGGTTTTTGAGATATAGGGAAACATAAAGTAAAAATTCAAAAGTTGATAACCCCTGACTGAAACAAAAATTCAAAATTCGGAATATAAAAGTTTTGTAGTCCTATAACTATCTATATATTCTGAAATTTTGGGCTCTGAAAATTGAGCGGATCAAAAGTTATAAGGGGGGGGGGGACAGACAGACTATGGACACACACAGACACACTAAATGTTCTACTCTGAATTCTGAGTAAATCCACATATGGAACATATATGCTGCGAAGCCTCTAAGTTGGTGTTTTTTGACTTCAAAGATGTAAAAACCGTGAAAAATATAGACCCTGCATACAAATCTCGCATATCTTGGCTTGATACTTTGTCGATATGTTAAGAGAATAAAATTCTCTTGAACAAATCGACAGTTGGATTATAAATCTAAAAAAATACAATTTAAAAATTCAACATAAATTCCCTTAAAAAATTCCTTACTCACAGTATTTATAAAATTTACTCCTGACTTTATGTTGTAGAGAAATATTTTTAAAGAGTGCATAATATATAATCAAAGTAAATGACTGATATTTTTTTTTCATTTCAAGTCAGGTTTGTCTGTGCCGACGGCCGTAGCACAAGGAGAAATTTATTTAAATTTATTTCTCACTCAAATATTGCTTCTTTGGGCTGGAAACACTGGTTAATTGGAAGAAATTGCCATACGGCAATAATCTCGCCACTTGCGAAGGGTGTTAATTTTTTTTTTGTTCTTAAAATGCAAAAAAATAAGAAATTTTGGGTTTCCCATACTTTAAATCACATATAAACACACACAATAGTTACCCTTACAAACACATAACTTCATAGTGTATAAGGCGGTTTGAACATATTATATAATCATGTTTTCAGTCACTACATTTAGTGTTGTATGCCCTCTTAATGTACAAATCAGTACTCGATCATAGTCTTATCTTAATCTACATTTGATCATTAAAAATCGTTGCAATCAAATTTAGTATTAAATTGACTTTTGTATAAATTAACATAATTGATTAATTAATTTTAATCTTAATGATTTCTAAAGACAGTACATCTAATTTTAATCAACTTCATGAGTTGCCCTGCAGAACATGAATGTGATGAATGATATGATTTTGGCGCAAATTGATTTTCTATTACTATTTTATGTATAGAAACTAGGATGTAAAAGGCAATACATGCCGTATGAGAAATAAATAAATAAAATAAATATTAAGATTAGTAATAAAAGTAATCATACATACATAGTTTTAAATTTGTCGGAATTATTCATCATCATCAGCTCCACATCCCAAGGTGGGACCTGGCTTCCAAAATAAGTCTTCGCCATTCCAATCTGTCAGCGGCTCCTTGTCTCCAATTGACCACGCCCAAAGAGTCCAGGTCCCCCTGGACGCAGTCCATCCATCTCAACTTGGGTCTCCCCCTACGCCTCACACCCTCTGGTCTATGGTGAAGGAATCTTCTGGCAGGCAGCTGCTCACTCATCCTCTCCACATGTCCAAGCCATCTGAGTCTCCCAATCCTTATAAATACTCCAACGTCTATATCATCATAAAGCTGGTATAGCTCATGATTGTATCTGATTCTCCACACACCACCCTCACAGACAGCTCCGTAAATTCCCCGCAGGATCTTTATTTAAAAAATGCTAAGTTGGTCCTCGTATTTTTTTAGTTAGAGTCCAGGTTTCGGAGGCATATGTCAACACTGGTCTGTCGGAAATATTGCTTTTGAAAAATCTGTCTGTGAACCATTTTCGGTGTGCTTTTATTTCACTGGGAATTGTTAAAAACTTTTTTCCTGGAGTTGTTACAGTTGTATTAACATACCTCTGAATTGAAATATAATAATAATAATTCCTTGCATCCTGGGCAATTGGAGAGTTTGTAGAAATACACTTTTTAGCTATAGAAAGCAATTTTCTACCTCATTTTATCATTAATTAATTTTTTTTTTTTTAGAATTCGCTAATCGATCAACCATCAGTTTTGTAATGGAAACTGTAATCAGCTCTTTTCTTCTTCTTCTTCGATGGCGCTACAGCCCAAGTTGAGCCATGGCCTCCTTCAACTTTTGCCTCCAACCCCATCTGTCCTCATCAGCTGCCGTCCTCCAGTTTGTAACACTTAAGAGCTGCGCTGCATCCCTCCTCACCTCATCCTCCCATCGCAACCTGGGTCTTCCTATTTTACTTCTTCCTCCTGGATTACCAGTCATAATTCTCTTAGGAATTCGCATATTTGGCATTCTCTGAACAAGTCCAGCCCATCTCAATCTCGATAGTCTTATATGTATTGAGATACTGGGTGATTCATATATTCTCCATCTTTCACTGGACCGCATATGCGGCGGAGAACTTTCCTCTCAAATATGTCCAAAACTTCAGCAGATTTTATTGTAAGTGTCAACGTCTTGCACCCGTGTGTAACCACCGAGGCCATACGATCGTATGGCCTCGGTAACCACAGTCCTAATAATTGTCTTAGAATAATTCTTAATTCTAAATATAGAATTATTTTGGTTTTCTTATGGACGTTTTGATAATTAAATACTGGCACCAAGGAGAAGTATGTCCTGTTACCTGTTGAGATTCTTTTCTTTATTTCCTCCGCTTCCTCATTGTATTCCGTGAGATGAGATCCCAAGTATGTGAGTTGATTGACTGATTCGAATGTGTGATTCTCTGCTAGCTGCACGTTTACTCTTATTCTATTAGGTGCGTTTCGGCTTTGTTTCATACACATTGTCTTTTCATTATTAATCTTTAAGCCCACCTCATGTGTGCTGCAGATACCAGGGGGTCGAGAACTTCTTAAATGGCTGTTTGGGTTCTTCCAATTATACTTAAGTCATCCGCATACCCCACTATCTGACTAATTATGAAACAAATATTGGAGCCATTATCAATTGGTGTTCTGCGGATGACGTATTTCAGGGCAAGGTTGAATAGAGTAGGAGCCAGACTATCTCCTTGCTTCAATCCCTGTGTGATTGCAAAAGTTTCTGTTAAAACACCCTGCACCTTAATTCTACATAGTAAGTCATTGTCATTTTCACGAGTCTTACTAATTTAGGTGGAATATGGAATTGTAAGAGGATATTATACAATTTTTCTCAATAAACAACTGGTAGATATGTATATCAAAATTTGACGGACAGTGAATAGTTGGTCCATTGGGGATCTACCCATCTAAAGCCTACCTGATATTTCCCCAAAATGTTCTCAGCATATGGCTCAAGTGTTATATTTAATATTATGGTGAGAAGTTTGTAGGCAGTACATGATAGTGATATGCCCCTAAATTTTTCGCACTTTAACCTGTCCTTTTCTTATAAATAGGACATAATAATGCTTGTTTGCCATTCTTCTGGGATCTTATTTAGGGTCCACACTTTTGATATCAGGTTGCATAATAAGGTTATTATGTGTGCATTTCCATATTTAAATAGCTCTCTGCTGGTATATTATCTATCCCTGGTGCCTTATTATTTTTAAGTATTTTTAAAGCTGCCGTTATTTTGACAATCCTTGGTGGCCCGATCGATATCTAATCTTCATCACCTGACTCCTGGGGATATAGGTGGCATTCTCTCTAAAATCTCTGTTAGGATTTAGCAACTTGCGAAAGTGTTCTTTATTTCTTCGTTGGATGAAATTATAACTCCGTTAGCATCCTTGCACAGACTTGTTGTTGACTTAAATCCCTTTTTGAATAAGTTTATACCTTTGTATGCTTCTCAAGACCTGTTTTGGGTGAAGTCTTGCTCCATCTTCAGGAGTATGTTATTGAGAAAATTCCTCTTCTTTTTCTTTAATAATCTGTGTGATTCTCTTCTGGCCTGTTTGTGTGATTGGCCCTGGTCCCAACATCAATATATTGTTTCCTGAGTGAGTTCTTATGTTCTATGCTTCTCATCGAACCATGGATTTATATTTGGTTTGGGCTGATTACCAATGTTAGACTTGCAGTTCTTATTATTGCGTCTTTTATATTATTCCAATCATCATTGAGGGAGTCGTCAAAGGAGTGATCACTGATTTGAGCTGGCAGATTGGTATTCAAGGATTGGTATGAATTTAAATATACTTTGTAAACCCAGCTGACTAGAACAATACTTTGTATAAATCAGTATTACCTATAATTTATAGAGCCATATGAGTCTTGCTAAATCATAAACTTTTTGTAAATATTTAATTCTTTCAAACATGTTATGTAGAGTGGAGTCATTTTAAATGTTTTTTTTAACATGGGACGTCGGATTTAATCGGAATAATATCGACTCATATAATGAAGTATTGTAGGGGGACCCATAATATTCATAAAAAAATACACAATGCATAATTTTGAAAATAAGATTTATTGTATATCTATCATCATTAAATTACTATCTATTCTACTTTTTAAATATTAAATTTATAAAATTGGTTTGGAATACTATTTACATGGAATGTTAACTTGGAATAGGAAATAAAATGATAATGTCACAAATTATAAAATACATAATGGTCATTTGATATGCAGTGTTTTATTCATGTAAACAGAGTATAAAAAATATGCTTCATCATACAGTCAATTACCAAAATATACCTTCTGTTAACATAATATGTAATGTTATGGTTGTTAAATTTCAGTAGAATATAATTATGATATAGGTACCTACATATCAATTTATTAAGTTATTTGTGTTTACGACATTTCTTTGAAACATTATTGTAAAATTACAATATGCAGATATAATCTACTACTTTGGTATTATATCAATTGGGTGGCTTGAATTTGTGCATTGATAATAAATATTATTGTTGCTGAATAGGTGTATAGTTTCCAGAAAATAACTTGAGCATTTTTGTCATGGAACAATTTCCATATATACCAACTAAGCAAAAAAACACAAATTTGCGCATCCCACGTGATGTACTTAATAAGTTTGCCGCTAACTATACTTAAACTATTCAGCTGTAAATTAACTTGCAACTGTTATTTTAAATATCTATCAGCTATCTTACTTATTATTTTAATGGAGGCACGCATAATTTTAAATTGCGCATTTTCCACTTGTCACTAGTGCAAAACATAACTGTCCAATGAACATAAAATTGGATGATCATTTTTGTGAACGAGTATAAAAAACCCATATCAATACAATTTATTATTACATTATATAACCCTAGATAACTTGGATAGTGAAATTTTTGGATTAAACTCGCAACCAATGTAAATATGGGTCAATAAATCACAGGTCATCGTGTTTTGTGTGCATGCATATTTGTGACAGAAAGCGGGTGCTGTTAAATTATGCTGAGGCATAGTTTTATGAGCGTAGGGTTTAAAATGAATTAATATGAGCATAGTATTTATGTAAAGATTTCATAAAAGAAATTTGTTAATTTTTGTATCACTAGGGGAGTAGAGTGTCAGTCAGAAGTTGGTGGGTGAGTGGTGAGCGTGACTCGAGTCATAAAGGGGTCCCTTAGTCTGCATACATGGTCACAAGCCCATGTGGCTCACCTATGACTGGTGCACTTATCTCCTGTGCTTGTGGGTCTGGATTCATGAATCCAGTGAAACCATGATTGCCTTTCTCTTCTGTATCATATTTTATAACAGACATTTACCAAGAAAGTCCATCTTAAAGGCGATGGTGTAAGCTACAAAGATTAGATGGACCAATAGTTATTTTTCATTTAAATTAATGTAATTCATAAAGGTAAATTACAGTTGCGTCCAACATTAAACAACTCAATATTAAAAATTAATGATAGGATTTCCAGGCGATTTTTTTGTGATCCAGCAATATGCACCAATTATTAGTGTCAGTTTTTATGAAATCAGTTTGACAAAAACAATTGCCTTTTATTCTACAACTACAGTTGAATACCTAGTTAGAAAGAGAAATAATGTCACCTTATTTTACACTTCATAAAATAAATAATTATGATTAATGCCGCACGAAAAGATATAAAATAAGCAAAGGTATAATAACATGGAACAAATAATTTAAGTAATTGTTTTTCAAAAAAATGTGAAATTATTTACTTATACATGTCTTTTACCCTCTATTCCTGTTTAATGTTCTAGTTTGTAACTCGCCTTCCCCAACCAGTGGCGTAGTTACCTAACAGCAGGGTCATGCAAATGATGAGGGCTCATCTTGACAAGGGGCCCATTTTTCAAAATGTTAAAAATGTATTTTTACAATCAAATTATGAAAGTAAAAAACAAAACAAACTCGGTTCTTATATTTTTCAAAATTGAGGTTATATTAGATTCAATCTCGAAATAACTTACTATTGAGCATAACCAAAATTATGATCAAAAAATAGAATTAACCATTACTTTCGCAAATATAGAAAGAAAGGAGAAATTTAAAAATAGATTGGTTATTTATAATTTACTCTTATTTTGTAACTATTTATTTTTTGTTTAGGTACTTACTTAAAAAATATGTACTTAAAATTATTTTCTTTCATATTTTAATAGGGAGCCCATGAGTACAAAGGCCCATAATTTCAAACTATGCCACTGTCCCCAACCCACAGTCTACAGGAAACTACTGCTGTGTTATGCTTGTTATATATTGCAACGTTTAAAATAATTGACAAAAGTAAAAAGACATAGACCCGAATTATAGATTCGTTCTCCAGCTTGAGACTAATCTTAAGAGCATGTTCTCAACCAAAACGGTATTAAAGATACAAAAGTCACTGAGCTTGATCTCAAGACCGGTCTCCAAATGTATAGAAGAGTTGATATTGCTTCGAGACAGCTATCCCAGCATCTTGAGCACGGTCTCAATGAGAGAGGAGACAGCGCTTTACACGAAAAAGAGACGCATATAGACACGGACAAATTTCGCATTAATTACCCTTTAGACGTTTACATTGTTAGCGGTACTAAAATGGATCAAGTATCTTATTTGGAACCTTCCGAGAGTAATTTACATACAATCATACATAAACTAATTATGTGAATTAAATATTGTAAGATTTCATAAAATTTCCGGTACATCCAGTAAATATCATGTTGTTATTTTAAGCATGTTGTATCATATTTTGAAATGGCTGCCTTTCCTGGATCTATTGACTGTAGGTACACACATTCCCATAATATGCTATATGACAGATAAATGAAGAAGTATTTCTTTTCCTCATGCAAAAAAAAATGGTCGACATTTTCACTATTTAATCAGGTCTCATAATATTATGATGCATAAAATTGTTGAAATATCTATAAATAGCTATTCCAACTCATTGCTACCATCATAACAATGCTGAAATTATTGCCATTATAGAGAAAAAGTACTTATAGAGCTGTATCTACATTTTTTTTTCGAGTAAGCTTTCTCGAATGAGACAGCATACGTATTTTACTTTTAATACGGATTTTTCGAGCATGATCTCAAGATGGTCTTGAGATGGCACTTTTGGAGAGTGGTCTTGAGAATTATTCTATAATTTGGGCCTTAAATATATATAATTGAATGATTCAATAAACATTTCAGCCAAAAATATTTAGAAAATTTCAACGACTAGTATTTTCTTATACATTTACAAAAATATTTCGAGATTTGTTAGTATATACAAAAAAAAAAATAGTAAAGTTATCAGCAAATAACTTGAGAGATCACGTAGGCTGCACAGAACGCATATTAAGGTTTGATTGGTATCTGCACAAACCATCCTGCTCTCCTCTGAAATATTATGTGAAAATATTTGCCAATAACTATAATTAGCATATTTTTTTTTTTAATAAAAAATAAATATGTCCTTGTTAAACATGTACATATACATCTTCCTACGTTCCCTAAAATAAGCATAAATGCTTGTGCTATAGGTGAACAAAATTGGTCGAGGCAGGATTCGAACTCGCGACCACTGGATTACTAGCCCAGCGCGCTAACTGCTCTGTCATCGACCCATCTAAATAAAGTAGATCTCGTGTATAGTAAAAATATAAATAGGAACAAATCTATGTAAAGAAAACATTTCACAAGTATATAAGAAAAAAATACAAGAGAGTATGTCAATTTTTCGTTAATATTCGGGAGGTAACTTTTTAGCACCATTATAAATATGTCAATTTTGACTAAAATTTTACCCAGAAACCAAATATTTATATTAATTTAATAATTTTATAAAACATTTATAAAGCAAATAGCAGGCACTTGTCAAAAAATTATAATCTATGATGTTAATCGATTTTTTTTATTGCATATACGCAAACATTGGATTTATTTCCCTGTCGGGAGTCAAATGATATTTTTACTGACAAACTTATTAACATCTCAATAGACACGAAGTTGGGATATTATAGAAGAACCAGGAACTCAAGGCACCTACAGGCGAACAAGCCAAACAAGTACAAGTAGGTAAACAAGTCAAAAATTAAATAATATTCCTGGCACAGTTCAGGGGTGACATCTGTGCTAGACACCGTCACCTCATTTATAAGGACTGTTGCTTTCATTATTTACAAATTAACAAATTTCTTAATAAATGGCGTTATAAAAAAAAATTCTTCGTTACTCCATAGATGACAATAGTATAATTAATTATTTTCAGGTGAATTGTTACACATTATTCAAATATATAGAACTTTCAAAAATTACATTGATAAGGAAACTCAATAAGGCATAATTGGTGAACGCTACGCAAGCGCATAAAGTGATCACGTAAACCAGCCGATGACAGGTCGTAAGCCCTGTAGGTGCCTTGAGTTCCTGGTTCTTCTATAATATCACAAGTTCGTCTCTATTGAGATGTTAAAAAGTTTGTCAGTAAAAATATCTATGATGTTGACTATTCCACAGATCTAGTCGGTGGTCATGAAGTTAAATGGATATTGACATTTGCTGTCTATAGGAAGTATATCAATAAAAAATTCAAATCACATTATTATGATGCACCCACGTGAGGGTATCTCAGTAGGAGAAGATCTACCCTATTGTATATGGATCACCCTCAACAGATTGATCGTCGGTGTCACACGACGTAAAGTGAACCTCGTAAAATGGGGGTACCTATCTGAAGATGACATCCTATGTGACTGAGGCGCAAGCCAGGATGAAAGTCACCTTCTGATATGCCCACTGATGGGGAAAGGATGTACCCCTGGGGACCCAATTGTGGCGAATAACAGGGTGATGATGGTCTCCGCATATTGGAGTGTCAGGGTATAAACCAGCCAGACACATAAACTAACTAATGAGGTGATTTCATCTGGCCATCAAGTGAGATTTGTATATCGGGTGGAACGCCAGAAATTAATTAAAAAAAAAAAAGTGAGATTTGCCATTAATTTACATGAAAATCTCTAGTATAAAAGTTCAAGATATATTTAAGAAACTTAATTATATCAGATTTTCTAAATAAAAGGTATAACAAACAAAAAACAATTTTATAGGTACTTATAGTAAAAATAATTTACATAGAATGATACAAATTATGTACATACACTAAAGTCAAATACTTCTTAAAATTATTTTTCAATATTGTAGTGTCATGTGTAAATCTGCCAATAAATTTGAAAAATAAATACATATTATATGAAAATATGTAATATTTTAACAAAAGAATTATAAATATTACATTACACACAACAACATTAATTACTCATTGATTTCATATATCTTTATTATTTGTTTGTGTTCAGTTTCAGATTAAGCTCAAAGTTATAAATATTGCTTTATTGGATTTTCATTAAGAAAATGATAATAATAATAAACACTTCCTTGCACCCTGCGCAAATGGCGAGTTTATTGCCATATGGCAATTCCTTCCAACTAACCAGTGTTTCCAACCCAGAGAAGCAATATTTGCGTGAGAAATGAATTTGAATAAATTTCTCTTCTGCTGGGAATCGAACCCAGGACGCCTGCACAGTGTTTTTTAGGTTTATTTACTAAACCTGAAGCATTAATGCAACGTCACATCATATTTTCTAGATATTTTTGTCTTCTTTAATTGAAAAAAAATATAATACTCTACGCCTTATAGTTTATTAAAAATATATGATAAACGTTGAAAATCGGGGTATGCCATTATTTTTCTACAAGAATTTATACAGAACATTATCAAAAAGTTAAGGAATATTTTTGTTTATTAATATCCAAACTATCCAAATTATTTTTTTCAAAACGATTTGATAAGAAATAATGATGGTATATCAAATTGAAAAATAGGTACGTTGGCAGCAGTCCCCCCTTAAATATGATTAATAAAATCTACAATTCAAAATAAAAGATCCAGCTGATTTTTTTTTTATTTTTAAAATTGGAATTCATAATATTCCTTAAATTGTGGAAGAGCTCAACTTAATTTATTACCAAAAATTCATAAAATCCAACAATAATACATACTAATTCTTCTTTGACTGGTTTACATTGATGGAATATCAAATGTATCATGAGCAAGGGCGGATCCGGGGGGGGGTCATGGGGGTCATGACCCCCCCCCTGGGCTTACATTTATTCATAAAATACCTACTTTTTACTTGTATCTATTATTATCAAAATTAAATGATAACTTCTTGTGACTTGACCACAACTATGTGACCCCCCCCTGGCGCCAAAGCTGGATCCGCCCTTGATCATGAGCTGATTTTTTTTTTAATATACATATATACCTATACATACATCATAAATTATGTTTATGACCAATTTTAGAGCCAAGGTAATTTTAACTTCAATCCATATTATTTTTTTATAATCGTGAAAATCAAAAATAAGACAGTGATGTGTCGTATGAGAAATTTATCAAAAATAAGACAGTGATGTGTCGTATGAGAAATTTATCAAAAATAAGACAGTGATGTGTCGTATGAGAAATTTATCAAAAATAAGACAGTGATGTGTCGTATGAGAAATTTATCAAAAATAAGACAGTGATGTGTCGTATGAGAAATTTATCAAAAATAAGACAGTGATGTGTCGTATGAGAAATTTATCAAAAATAAGACAGTGATGTGTCGTATGAGAAATTTATCAAAAATAAGACAGTGATGTGTCGTATGAGAAATTTATCCAAATTTTTCCATATGAGAAATTTATTTATTTTATTTATTTATTTATTTAGTACAACAATATTAAAGAAAATATACTAAAGATAACTGCTTCGCTATCAGAGAGAGTCTGTTCCAAAGCAACTATCAATAAAGTTTGTAAAGTTATTACATTTTACAATACAACATAATATAACACATACATATTATACATAAAATATGAGGTATCAAATGAATAAAAATATGTGTAAGTTTATTATAAACAACAATTTTTTTCATAAAAATTAATGAAAAAAGAATCTGAAACACTATAAAAGGTTCCGCATACATAGTATTTGTCATTATATCTGACAAAAACATATTTAGCACTTAAAATAAAGCGTAAGGTAAGTAAATCCTTGTTTAATTAAAAAATATAACTATGTACAATATAACACTTGATATAAAATTAACGTAGGTACCATATTAATTTAGAGCAACTGAATAATAAACTATTCTTTATAATACAACTAAAACTATGTACGTATTTCATAATAAAACATTCGCTGTAATTTAATATGAATGCATGCATAATAAATAAAAGAAGGCACAAATCAGTCTCCAATAGAAAAGTCTTCTATGATATAAAATTACTTTTATGCAAATCATGTGTTGATGTTTAAATAATATATTCAAAATTCAGAAATATCAATAAACTACAAGAAAGGAATTCTTTATAAATCTTTGAAGGTTTCTTAAATATTGATCAATACAAATTTGCTATAACCATGAAGGTATTAATATGAGCTATAACCTTATTATTTATAATTGAGATTTCATTATTATGAGACATTTTCTTAACAAAATCTTACAGAAATAAAATAGGTACAATGGAAATTGAACATTTTGTCCATTTTCCTATCTTATGACATATTTCTATATAAAAAGGTTTTAATATGTATCGGATATATTTTTAGTGTACCTACTTTGTAATAATATGAATAAGTACAACACTCATGATTTCATACATTTTAGTAAATATGTAGGTATTTACTAAACATATGTAAGTATACCATAATTTACTAAAAACGGAACAGATAAATATCATGGTATACATTTCAAACTAATTATTATTTGAAACAATAATTTTATATGGAATGATAACATTTATGTATTTTAATTGATTTAAATAAAAATAAATATTTAATGTAAAACTATAATTAAATGCAAACATTATAATAAAAAAGAGATTATTTAAATGTAAAATAAATTGATTAAATTGAAATTAAGTTGGATATAACTCATTCGTATATTGAACAATGGATTTTGTTAATCTTAGATTGAAGAAAAACCAAAGATATATTATATTGAATTACCGTGTAAAGTTGAATAGAAATTTAGAAAATACTGAATGGCACTTAGTTTATGTCTTTTATTTACTAAGAAACCTGTGGTAACGTTTATTGTCTATTATTAATAATAACCATGGTGTTGGTATTATTTTAAAACTTAAAATAGGTACATAATAAGTGCATGTATGTACTTATTAATTGAGATAAATTTATATCAAGGAACGTCACACATTTCCATTATTTTATAGTTAATTGTTTTAATAGTCTTTTTCATCTTCTGGAACACACATAAACATTTTGGCACAAGCTAAATTGAAAGAAGCCGAAGCTCTCAATAACCACAGCGGTTTTCTTTTCCAGTATATTGTAAGGAAATAAACTGGTATACCGGCCAAAATAAATGCTACACCAACACCCACTTCATATGGAGACACATAACATGGAAATGTCACAAGGAATGTGCATATTATAAAGAATACTACTGGTAGGATAATATTCACTTTGATTGGTCTTGGTAGATTAGGTTTAGTTCTTCTCATCCACAATAATCCAGTTACTGAGAGTAGTGTAAAGAATGCTTCCACAAAACTCACATAGTTTATTAGAACATAAACATCTCTGATTATTAAGAGAATTAATGTAAGTATACACTGAAAAATAAAAAGACATTGAATTAGATCAAATATTTGTTAACATTGAATATTTTTAAAGGATGCAAACATTGATTTTTTCCCTGAGTTCCTGGTTCTTCTATAATTTTCCATCTTTGTCTCTATTGAGATATTAAAAATCTGTCAAAAAAATATTTGTTTATAATTTATTTTAATCATTCAAAACATTTTTGACAAAATTATTTGACCGGGCGATAATCCTAAGACATCCTAAGATATTTGTTATGGAACCTATTTGTCTATGTATTCTGATAAAAATTTGTACTGAAAAAACATTGTATGGTAGATTTATTCCTCTTTTTTAAATATGGCTGTGAATAGGATACCAGCTATTAGGATTTGAGAAATGCACAATGTAGCGTTGGGGATTTTTCAATCTACCGAAGAAAATATTAATCCAGACCTTGAAAAGAACCAGGTTTTACGTAAGGGGAAACACATTATTCAGAAGATCATTCCAAAGTGGGACTGCTGTGCTAATAAAAAAGATAGAGAAGCGACTTGTTGAATGTTTACTGTAAATGGATAATGCGACCGAATGAAACATGTAACTATTGCGAATGGTAGGAGGGGGACCAACGATGCAAGTTCTTCTGAGCATTTCCCATGGAAGTATCTACAGAATATACTTCTGATCCCGAGCACTAGCAATTTCTTTGAATTAAGAAAAAAAAAGATCTGTAAAAATATAATATGCAAAAACAAAACATTTAAATCCAAGCAATATGAAAACAATTTATATTACCATAAAAACGAGTGATGGAACTGGTGTCAGCCTCTTGATATTGATAAGTGAAATTGCCTGTATCAAATGTCCGTTTCTAGCTCCAACAAAAAATAATCTGGATGATGCAAATATAGCACCATTCAATGATCCAAAAGTTGAACAGGCAACAAAGAATGGCATACACCACGACATGACACCCAACATCTTGTCTGCAAATGTCACAGCCACTGCATTCGATGACAATATTTCATCTCGAGACAAGACAGAAAAGTATGCTACGTTAGTGATGACGTAAATTATAGTCACTAATGGCATCGAAATGCAGATAGCTTTAGGTAGGTTTCTGAAAATATTAAATATTAATGTAAATTAATTTTACTGAAAAATAATTGCCAATTAATGTAAAAGAACTTGCAAAAGAATTTATTTACATTTAGGTATAGCTAATTTATCATATTACAAATAATATTGTACAAATGATAATATTGTACATTTAAAGCTATTAGATTTTTCAGAGAAGAATATCTATATCAACAGTAGCATATAGCCATATTGGATATTTTTTTTACATTGTTGGTTTAAGAAAAATAGAATAATATTTCACCATTATTTAAATTTATATAAATTATTACAGTGCTATGGTGAAGTACATTTATTGCCATTTTAAATGGAAAAGTGCAGTATATGCAAAATAACGAAGTTATACTATCATACTTGAATATTTATATGCATTTTAGAAGATGTTTAACTTAGAAATGTTATAGACGTTTTTATTCTAGTTATATTGTCAATCTAATGGTAGGTAAACATGATGTAAAGATTATTTTGTTGTCAAAAAAATATTTAGAGTAGGTATGCAATTTTGTGCAGTGAAAATAAGTAGTGTGAAAATCCTTAAAGGAAGATACATAATATACAGGATGAAACTAATTCACTTCAATAAATTTTTTGCTAAGAACTTAATGATTGGAAACAATCATCTGAGATTGGCACAAGTCACAAAGTAACCTCAACGTGAGTATTTTTTTTTAAACATTACCTAACTTATATGTGTCTTTGGAATCAAATAAAAAATTTGATAGACACTATATATTTAAATCCATTTCATACATACATACATACCATCACGCCGTTTCCCTATTTGGGGTAGGCAGAGAGAACCGAACGCCAGACTCTTCTATCTTGACATACCTGTTTTGCCTCATTTACATTCATACATCGCGTCATACATGCTCTCCTATTGTTCTGACTTCGTATGTTCCCCTCTTTCAATCCATTTCAAAGATGACAATATGTAATAAGATAGAAAGGTTTGGAAGGAGATGGAGGAGACCTTATTCAATATATTAGGTAATATACTACAAGACTGGTGTGTGAGGATACACACATGTCTGGTGCTTTCTTTTATAAGGTAATGCACACCTATAGCTGGCTACCTCACATTGTGGAATATATACCTTGATGGTATGAATGAATATTACAACTACCATCACCCCACAATATGGGATAACCAGTGACAGGTATGAGGGTGTCCATTACTTCATAAAAGGAAGCATAAATATCAAAAGTGAGTATCCTCACACACAAACCTTGTCACACCTCAAAAGGCAACATTCAGAATTGACGGTGAACCTTATTTGCTAAACAATGTAAAATGTTATTTTGCCGATTGTATTTTTGATTACCCGTCATTTACGGGACACCCAAAAACAATGATAAAAGAAGAGTGGAAGCACTATTCTAAGCTGGTACCTCACAGCAAAAAGATTTTAATAAATTAAAGAAAAAATATATATACTTACTTGTATGGATCTTTAAGTTCTTCGGTTACAAAATTCAAATAATTCCATCCAGAATATGAAAAGAGTCCAGAGTAGAAGGCTAAAGCAATATAACCTGGTGAAGTTTGTGTATTA
Organism: Molanna angustata; assembly: GCA_963576475.1. Taxonomy (NCBI): domain Eukaryota; kingdom Metazoa; phylum Arthropoda; class Insecta; order Trichoptera; family Molannidae; genus Molanna; species Molanna angustata. The sequence goes on from OY754968.1 coordinate 18,879,691, forward strand.
GCCATCGGCGACTGAAAACCATCTAAGTTACCACATGCCAAATAATAAAAACCAGCAAATACTATAAGGAGTAGAGCAAAAATTTTTGTTGCTGTAAATATATCTTGAACACGAGTGACCCATTTAACATTATAGCAGTTGATGACGGTAAGAAGACCTGGAAAAAATTAAACAAATTGTAGTTGCAAATTTTTTATTGGTTCTATTAAAAAATCTTTGTAGTTGATCTTATTCTCAATTTCCTAATAGTGGACCCAACAACCCTAGTGCCTGGGTTTGACCTACCACATAAAACATGGGTGCAGCAAAACAGGGTAAGAACAGAGCAAGGTTGTTGTATCTACTTGGAAATGAGGGAAGAGGAAGAAGCCAGATTGTGGGTGTGGGGCTGAGCAAACAGTGAAACACATGGTGCTGGACTACTAGCTCAAGGACATACAAAAGTGAGCAATATTTTGCACACTTTTTTAAAATAGTTGAAAAAAAATTACAGAAAGTGCACAAATCTAACCCCTCAGAAACAGTCATATTAAATTTAAAATCGCTAGGTATCATCATTTTGTCGCTACAGATGCACAAACACTTTCTCTTATTAATATGATAGGATTATATAAATTCCACATTTTTATTTTATTTTATATTACTCTCGGGCAACTAACATATCACTAGGTTAAATATTAATTTAACATGCACCCAATAACAAGTTGCCACATTCTGGAGACTTACGATATTAATCGTCTCACAGATCCAGACTGAAAATACAACCGCAGGGATTCGAACCCAGGACCCTTGGATCAGCAGTCAGATACTTAGCCAACTGAGCCACGAAGGCTGACATTTTTGTTATATCTATAGTATAATTAAGAAATATGTTGTATATTATATTATATTTGATATATTGTTGTGTATTATATTTGATATATTATTTTATTTTATTTATTAATTAGTAAAATAACAGGTTAAAAACTATAAAACTACAAAATATATAATAGTTATAATAGCTTGTAAAGTATCCATTATAGATAACAAATCAAAAATATTCACTGTCCTTCACTTACTCACAAAAAACACACACCGTGGGTAGGAAACAAAAATATAGTTGTCGCCAAATATCTTGAACCATTTCGTCAAGAAGGGGGGCGATTTGCACATAAACCAACAAAGCAAAAATACACAATTTTGCACTCTACGCCCCCAGATACCAGGTTCAAGATATTTGGCGGTATATACATATTGAATATCAAGTGAATATACATTGCACAAGCTCCACAAATCAAGGCAATTATAAATATTTTTTGAAATATTAAAATTCAGAATATATGTCAATTAGAGGTCTGGTCAAAGATATGCCATTAAAATCACGAGTAATTCAAGAGATAGGGGAAAAGTAGCCTACATTTGTTTTATGTGATATTGATTCAGATGGAAAATTATTTACATCATAATATATTATATGATGTAAGTACATTGAAACATTTATTATAATATAAATCTTTACATCATTGAGTTATTTATATTATACTATTTATTTAAAACTAGCTAAGCAGAGTATTCGAGTATTTATCAATTTTTATTGTGACTGATATCTTTATTTATTGTCTCTCCATCCGAATTTAAGTATAAGTCATGATTTGAACACAGGGATATTCAGACCAATGACATTTCTTTCTTCTTTCTCCTTAACCTCATGACTGAGAATGCCAACAATAGGGATGATTCGCCTCCGTGTAGGACGGTCGTGGGTAGATTGAAGAATTCGGTGATTGAAGCTCCTGTAGCAGACTTAATAAGGTCGCTCCCAGAGTGGTGATGATCTCTGAATCTTTGACCCTCCAAACCTTCCATTACGATGAGGTTATCGGGATATCTACCTCAAAATACTGATAATGAGAATGTGCTGTAGTCAGATTGTTGATAGGCGATCGATTATCTGTTATGCTAAAAATGTGGACACATTGGTTCTCCCTGCAGTACATGGCAGCAATAATGAAAAATAAAATTATGATTAAAACTTACAAGTAATAACAGCAGCCAGTAATCTAACAGCTTCATAGGGTGGATCACAAGCTGGCCAGGCAGGTTGGAGGATGTATTGTGCAAATGTCAGTGCTGTAATAGCATTTGCTGTTGGTACCAACACAAATAGCGCCACCCAGAGATATAGAAATGCTGGGAGAGGACCGAAAGCTTCACCAATGTAAGCATAATCTCCACCAGACTTCGGTATCATTGTACCTGAAAATTAAATTATACAACTTGAGATAAATACTAAAATTGTTTTATTGTATTTTTCATATAAAAATAAATAGGTACATATTTTTACATAGTCATACAATATCCATCCATCCATTATAAGCTTGACAGCTATGGGCATGTCTCGGCTGTATCCAGAAGTTTCTTTCATTCTTGTCAGTTACAATATTGGCATTCGCAGCTCAGTTCGTTAGATATCTGGCCCCTGAGCCAAAGGTCCTAGGTTTGAATCCAGGTGGAGACACAGTTTTTAATTGATAAATATAATAAGTCTCCAGAATGTGGAAACTTGTTATTGGGTCCGTGTTGAATTAATATTTAACATAGTACCTATTAGTTGACCGAAAAGCAATATAAATAAAATAAAATATACTGGTTAACAAGTCAATGTAAAGTAGTACCAAACTGGGACAAAAGCTGCTTCATTAGATTATTAACTTATACATAGTAATTAGTGTTCATGTATCTGTCAAACTTTTCATAAGTGAAGTAAAATTTGTTCTAAATTCAAATACATATGTAACTAGTAAATCATTCAAAAAAGGTGGTAAAATACATAAAGCTAGTTGCATGTAACACATGACATCTAACTGTCGATGGTGATAGTACATATGTATAGTTGAAGAATACATATAACAACTAATAACCCTTAAATGCAAATTATTCAATATTTTGTTTTCTATACACAACTTGTATACTAGGATAGGATAGTGTGAAGGTCAATCATTTTTTCCTACCCCAAATATGAAAACAGCTATGTATGGTTGAATGTATGAAGATTAACTATCAAACTATTGAGTCCCCGTAGATATTGTGTATACTTCCATACAATTTGTATGAAACAATGTCATCACTAAATTCAATTTTTCCAAAAGTTTTTAAAAAAAGGTAGAGATATACTACTACTATTTGCAAGTAACACATGAGATACAACTGTCGATGGCGATAGTATGCATAATTGAAGAATTCATGATTAATGGCTTTCAGCTGTGAGGCACCGGCTTAGAATAGTGCTTCCATTCTTTTAAATCATTGTTTTCGAGTGTCCCGTAAGAGCCGGGTAATCGAAAATACAACAGGCAACAATAACATCTCACATAGTTCAGCAATGAGGTTCACCACCCATTCTGAATGTAGTGCCTTTTTTGGTGAAACGAGACTGGTGTGTGGGTATACATAGATGTGTTGTTTTCCCTTTTATACTGAACACCCGCACACCTTTCGCTGGTTACCTCACATTGTGGGATATGCCGTGATGGTATGAATGAATGAATGAATGATTAATGGGTTCCTTGAGTACCATACAAAGCTTAATCGATCACAATCTGATGGAGTAATTGTTTACATAAAGACCCCTCTCAACCCTCAAGTTACAGAAATATTTATCGAAATCTCAAACTGCCTACAAATAAAACTAAACTCAATAACAATATTAAGATTATACCGATCACCACAGTATCGGAACAATGATACATTCATCATTTCCTTAGAAACTGCACTAACTTATTCAAAAAAAAATAACAATGTGGATGCTCAGTAACAAAATTGATATTGACAGCTCTCTATCTCACATCACTATATAATGTTTTCATGTACATAAGCTGTATACTGTGGACCATGGTTGTTGTTTGGGTTTGTTTGAACTTATTTCTATTATTGTTGTTATTGCTGTGACTTTTATATAAAGTGTATTGTTATATTGTTATTGTATTATTATGTTTTTTAACATTATTATCGTATTGTTCTTATATAATTGTTGTATAATGCAGCCAGTGATGAATAAGTTATATTGCATTATTATCTTTGTATTTTTGTTTATTATTAGGTAATTTTTTATTTATTTATTCCTTTTTTTTAAGTATTATTGTTATTTTTTGTAAAGTGCCCTCTTCATCACGGGATGGAATCCTAGTGAGGCAGGCGCTGGTAAAAAAAATGTACTTTTTTATATGCATTATTAATAAAATAAAACATACCAAACTATAAACACTCGAACACAAATTAATAAATATTTTAAGATATTTTGTTTTCTATTTAAAACATGTAGGTATGAATATCAGGATAGAATAGTATTGAGGTCAGTCTGTTATTCCTACCCAGAATATGTAAACAGTATGATGTATTTTTGTAGATTAAGTATGTAGGTATCAAACTATTGAGTGAGATATTGTGTAGTGTTTACTGCCTTGCAAATTGTATGAAGCAATGTCGTCACTAAATTAAAATTTTATAAAAATTGTTAAAAAAAGTTTGAGATGTACTAATACAATGTTCATACTTTTTATAGAAAAAGTATGACACACACATACACACGCACACACATAAAATGTCCTACTCTGAATTCTGAAACGTATATGCTGCGAAACTGATGCTTATTGCATGCAAAAAGTCCACTACGCCATACAAAATGTTCCTTCCTAGTACCCGGGTCTTGGTTTAATACTGTCGATTCATTAAGAGAAATAAATTATTTTGAACAAATCGACAGTTAGAAAATAATAAAAATCGAAATCTAAATTTGTGCATAGTATAGCACCACTATGTTGTATTTCAAATTATTGGAATTTGAGCTGAAAATATGTTTTAGTAATTGGCAATCTATTTACCAATTGTCTGTAATTGTCAACATTATTCTATTTCTTCCTCGTAGCAAATTCTTTTTTCCCTGCCATATTTTACTATCTATGCACCCAGTATTTCACTGGTTTTCCCACGCTCTCCCTCGTTAATCGAAATATCGAGTACATATTGTCATCGAAAGTAAGTGTGTAATTAAACAAAATTTGGACTAGGTATGAGAATATCTACAACATGACAAGCTAAGTATTATTAAAATAATAATAAAAGTAAAGTTGTCGCCAAATATCTTGAACCGTTTTGCCAAGAAGGGGGGCGATTTGCACGTATAACAATGCAGCAAAAAGGCACACATTTGTGCTCTGCACACCCGGAAGCCTGGTTGAAGATATTTGGTGATATTTATAAAAATGCTCGCCATTTAAAAGAACGCACATTGCGTCGAGTTGATGTTGTACTGGGTAAAAGACAGGGATTTTTTTTTCTTATTAAAAATAAATAAATAGTGTAGGTGTAATATCTTTAAAATAATATTCATATTAACTATAAAGAAAATAATTATTATCAATCATTTATATATTGTCTAAAATTTCATTCCATCTCCGGAACCATGAGAGTAAATAATATTCAAAATTTCTATCTCAGCAAATACAAAACATCCTAGAATTTAAATCGTTATTTTATTTTGTAAAACGAGATATGAGTTTAAATCTCGTGGGCGAGAACAAACATCTAGAAATAAATTCAACATGTGAGGACTGCGTGTTGCAAAAATGACACAAATACTTAATTGTAAAAGTGTTTTCCAACTGTCAATTCGTTCAAGAGAATTTATTTCCCTTAACATATTCAGACCAATGACTAATAAAAAGCTTGGTCCCGCGTGTGAGGGAATTTCGTATGAGATAGTCTGGTTTTGCATGATTTTCCAACTTTGAAGTAAAAGAACACTAGAGGCTTCGCAACATCGACAGTTGGATCTCATGTGTTACATCCGACTAGTAAAATAACCCCTTCGGATACAGTTAGCGAGTTGACTAAAACAACATTATAGCAACAACACACATTTTATAAAAAAAAAGAAAACAAATATGAAATAAATTATAAGATAGCAGACAAATATTTTGATAACACTAGAGAGAAAAGAATAGGAATGCAATAAATACAATGTCCAGAGAATGAATACGGTGGAATGTGATGTACCTAAACTAGTTGCATATAACACATGAGATCCAACTGTTGATGGTGATAGTAGGTATGTATAATTTATTGAAGAATATAAACCCAAATTATCAAATAATTTAAGATAATTTTTTGCTATACAAAACATGTGCATGAGGATAGGATAGTGTGGAATTCAGTACTTTTTTCCTACCCCGAAGAGACAAAAGATTGATAGCATGTATGCACGTATGATATCAAACTCCGAAGTCTCTATAGATATTGTGTATTTTGCCATACAATAAATTGTAAGAAATTTTTTTTGTTTTATTTATCACACCATTTAAATAATCGTCATTAAAAATAGATAACTGCTGCCCAACTAGGTATACCTGTTCTAGGGCTAGCAGTGTACATATTATTATATTTCACAGAAGACATATAGGTTGTACCTATTTGCATTTTTTTTTAAAAGTATCTAAACAATATAAACTTAACTATTGTACACAGATTAAAAAAATGGAATTGGAGTCATCATAATATGCATATACTGTGTATGTAGGTGTCTTATAATTTTTATTTGTTACCAATAAATTCAATTTTTACAAAAATTGATAAAAAAAGTTTGGAATGTACCTTTTACTAATACATGTATAGGTATGTGTTTTTTATAAAAAAAAAAAATATTTAGTTACGGGTGATTCGGCGTTTTTCGATATTTTTTTTTTTTTAATATAGGCAGTCAAATGCAGAATTTTTTTATAAAAATGATTTTCTCAATAAAAAAAGTTTAAAAACCCCTGGAATCTCTTCTTAAAAAAAGTTTGTCTATATTTATACACATTTTTTGAGTTTTTTTTTTGTTTAAGGCAATTCACCCTGTAAAGAGTGCTATGTGAGTTCTATCTTTTATGGTTTTAATATACTTAAAATTCAAATTTTTGATAGCAAAGTTGAAAAAACCATGAAAAATGTAGACCTGGTCATACAAATTCACGCGGGTCTTGGCTTGAAACTATGTCGATATGTTAAGAGAAATATATTCTCTTGAACAAATAGACAGTTGGATAGTAGGTACCTATAATTGACAATAGCTTGAAAAGTATCGACAAAATTATATTTGAATTCGAATAGTCTTATCAGGATGCGACGATCCATGACAGAATAATGTTATCATTTAACGTCGTGTTCAGAATAGAATTGTTCAGATTCTGACTTCCCTATAGGTACCTACACACTACTTACATATGCAATATTATTAAATATGCAAATCTTCACAACAAATAAATGAGTCATATTGATCTTTGGTAGAAATCCTTTTTTTGTAACGAAGTAGAGTTAGGATAGAATGGATAATGGATATTTTCATCTTCCGTGGATAAATTCCCGGGGCTGGGCAAGTAGCGGGCCGCATGCGGAATGCCAAGTAGTGCGGCCTACATGTCAAAAAAACAGAAAAAAACATAATATAGGTATGTTTTCTAAAAATATTGTTTGAGTTTTAAGAAACACTGCAAGATATGGTTATTGAACCAACAAGGGTTCCAGCAGTGAAAAAAGAGAAGGAAGAAATACATTTTATTTTTATTTTATTTTTAATTACTATTAAATCTTTATAGGTCATGACATGTGGTCTGTCCTCAATGTTTTGTGTTGTCCCAAGGCTTTGCTGAAAACCAGCAGCACTCCAGGGATACCTGGTAGTGCGCAGCTGAGCAATAGCCTTTTTGTTGTCAATTTTAGTTCAAAATTTTGTATATATTTTTTTTTTGTTTGATGTAACAATAATGACAACAAATAAACGGTTTATTATTATTATTATTATTATTATTTAATTTATCGAAATAAACCAAAGAAAACTGAAATTTTCTCGCTGAGCGGAATATTTTGATTTGATTTATCAAAAGATTGAAAATGTCTCGTTGCATCACGTTTTTATTATTAGGAATATCCCAATTTTTTTTTTTTAATTCTTATAAAACGAATTAGGTAAGTATATCTAAAATAACAAAAATATATTTATTTCTCAATGTTTGTAAATTTTCACAATTGAGATTTTAATGAGGGAAGTTTGTATTTTACTTCACTTTGAATTTCTGAACTGGCCCGTTGTCCCAATAGTTTGCCCACCCCTCTATAACCCTATAGTATAGAATGTTCATAATGGGGTCTGATAAATCGTTGTGCCAACAATACCTACCTATAATAATTTTGATAAACATTCTTTCACAATCTTAATAATATACACAGTGTATCATGAGTGGATCAACCGAAGCAGGGAGGTAGGGGACCTCAATACCTAAAGAAAAAATATAGATTTTTGGTACTCGTACAATTTAAGTGAACTTTTCAACATGATCCTCTAATACAGTGGTCCCCAACCTTATTGTCGCCGCGGACCGGTCAACATTTTTGGAAGTCTAAAATCCTGACAAGGTGACTCCTCTCGTAAGGTAAGTGTGAAATTTGGCATTGAATAATATATTTTTCTGCATAATATATTTTGGAAGCATATTATTTTTTGGTTTGTAAATCAAAGTTAATGTGTTGTATATAATGTATTGCTTTACTGTCATTAATTTGAGTTTATTGAACACTAGCTTTTATGTCCCGCCGTTGGCCAAGAATGTAAATTAGTGAAGGAATAAGCAATCTTTTATATAATATTGTCACAAAAAATATTTGCTAATTCGTAGTATGAAAAGTAGTTTGAAATTTAATTGAGTTTAAGCGATGTAAAATGTTCAAGTGATGGCCACAACCCATTTGTTTTTATATATAAGTAGGTACATACAATTTCTGCACGCACGGACTATGGTAAATGGTTTTAAATATGACTGATTATAAAGAGACAACGTTGTAAAGAGTTTGGATTTGGCCACAACCCCTATTTTTATATATTGTCAACGAACGCAAATGTGTTTTAAATATTTAGTAATTTTGGATGATGGGAAATGGCTTAAAAATTAAATAAACAAAAGTACTGAAAAGATTCTAGTGTTGGTAACATCCCATTCGTTTTTATATTTTTCGTCAAGTGTGCATACCTATAGATTATTATATTTTTGTACAATAAAACTGATCTACATTACAGAAGAAGACTTAAATAGTTTTTAATTTGAATATAAACGTTGTGAAGAGTCCAGTAATGGCCACAACCCCGATTTTTTATTATATTGTCATCAAAATCAAATATGTAGTTATTGAAAATTAAGCAATATATGATGATATAATAAATGGTGTAAATTTCGATTGAAAAAAAGTATTGAGAAGATTCTAGTGATGGTCACATCCCATTCGTTTTATGTATTTTCGTCAAGTGTGCATGTTGTTTATAATATTTCTATACAATAGACTATAATACTTAAAACTAACCCAAAAGACTAAATGAAAAAAAAGAATAAGTATAAGAATATAACAAATAGTTTGTAATAAAAACTGACCCAATGGTCTACATAAAAGATGCAATAGAAGAATTACACAATAGTAAATGTATTATATAAAAAACTGACCAAATGGTCTTCATAAAAGAAGAAGAAGATGAATTGAACTATAGGAAATATTTTATAAAAAATTCACCCAACGCCTACATTAAATAAGAAAACGAAGAATTAGACTAAAGAAAATAGTTTGCATAAAAACTAACCAAAAGATCTACAAAAAATAAGAAAAAGAAGAATTAGACTATAGAAAGTAGTTAATATAAAAACTGACCTAAGGTGAAAGGTCTACATATTAGAAGAATAATTATACGTCAGGAAATAGATTGAATAAAAACTAACGCAAAGGTCAACATAAAAGAAGATAAAGCAGAATTAGACTAAAGGAAAAGTTTGTATGAAAACTCTCCCTTGTTCTACATAAAAGAGGAAAAATTAGACTATATGAAGTTAGTTTATACAAAATTCAACAAAGGTCTACATAAAATTAGAAAAAGAAGAATTACGTTAAAAGAAATAGTTGGTATCAAAACTGGCCCAGAGGCCTACATAAAATAAGAAGAAAAAGAATTAGATAATAGGAATAAGTTTGTATAAAAACTCACCCAAAGGGCTACATAAAAGAAGATGAATAAGACTATAGGAAATAGTTTATTTATGAACTGTCCCAAATGACTTCACAAAAGAAGAGGAAGAAGAATTAAACTCCAAGAAATAGCTTGTATAAAAAATCACCCAAAGGTCTACTTAAATAAAAGAAGAATTTCACTATAGGAAATAGTTTGTAGATTGAATGACATGTGTATTGTAGTTAACCTTAGATAGTTTAATAATTTTCCTATACGAAATTAGTATATTGTTGGTTTTTAAGTAGTATTAGGTATGTAGGTACCTACCTACAATGATGTTCTAAATTAATTCGAATTCGATTTATAACAAATTTTATTTGAATATCAGAATGTGTCCGTAACCATAGTAACCATAGAACATGTAAAAAATATCAAATGGTTTGTAGACATTTTTTGAATAATATGTAGGTACCTACATTGGTTTGTTCGATGCCATAAAAATGAAAATTGTCCGAAATATCAAATATTATATACAAATTATGCAATTTTACTATGCCTATATCTTTACTAATAATTAACAGACTTTTACAATATACGTCTTAAAACTTGCTGTAATGTCTTGTGTTTCATTTTATTGTTTCATAATTTCATTTATTTCAAAGGTTTATTATTTTCAAGAACATATTCATTCGGTAGGAAAATGAAATATTGTATGAAAAGATATTAAAATGGCGGCGTTTATGTACAAAACGCTTACTTTAAAAATAAGTTAAACATTGTAATTATACAAAATATTCACCATGTTTTTCACTTAAACGCTAAGTTATACTTGAAAATATATTTTTTTCGTATAAATACGTACTTCTAACTTTCAAACTAACAGATATTTGCGTGCAAAATGTACACTTTTTTGACAGATATGACTTGGAAAATTTTGTATGAAAAAAATAATTATTGAAATATCTTTAAAATTCAGCATTTTTATCGCATTATTTTTAGCGTGACACTGCATCAGGTATACTGGTACATGTTCGCACATAAATTAGATTTTTAGATGCTCTTGGTTTTTCAGAAGGCGTGAGACAAACACACACACACACATGCACACACACACACACACACACACACACACACACACACACACACACACACACACACACACACACACACACACACACACACACACACACACACACACACACACACACACACACACACACACACACCCTCACACACACACACACACACACACACACACACACACACACACACACACACACACACACACACACACACACACACACACACACACACACACACAAACACACAAACACACAAACACACAAACACACAAACACACAAACACACAAACACACAAACACACAAACACACAAACACACAAACACACAAACACACAAACACACAAACACACAAACACACAAACACACAAACACACACACACACACAGACACTAACATTTTGATTGCTTTATTACTTTAGATTAGGTTTATACTTGTATACCTGTTGCATTTTAAAATTGTTCTCGTTGTTAAATTGTTCTCATTTTAAAATTGTTTTTAAAAGTTATTGGGTACCTACTAACTCACAACGGTATCGTTTTCTATAAACATTACTATTGAACTAAATATTCCCAAAAAAGTTATTGGGTACATACTAACTCACCACGGTATTGTTTTCTATAAACATTACTATTGAACTAAATATTCCCAAAAAAGTTATTGGGTAGGTACCTACTAACTTACAACGGTATTGTTTTCTATAAACATTACTATTGAACTAAATATTCCCAAAAAAGTTATTGGGTACCTACTAACTCACAACGGTATTGTTTTCTATAAACATTACTATTGAACTTAATATTCCCAAAAAAGTTATTGGGTAGGTACCTACTAACTCACAACGGTATTGTTTTCTATAAACATTACTATAGAACTAAATATTCCCAAAAAAAAATCATGATCGTAGAATTAATAGTTTAGCTATACTGATGTAGTTTAGTCTGAAATCCGATTGTTATTAAAATTTCACAAAAGTGTACATAACTTTTGAACCACCCAATATCGCTAAACATACATGGGGGTTAAATCCATAGTATTGAGGTCCCCTACCTCCCTGCTTCGGTTGATCCACTCCTCATGATACACCGTGAATTCAACTGCCAACTGAATATAATGAATTTAAAAAAAAATAAAATACACTTGTGAAATTTGACTGATTTGTACATTATAATCACTCCTCCTTGTATGTGTAACAATAATTCTGTATATAATATATTGTTTCTTTTGTTTTTAAATGGCTCCTTTACACACGAGTGCTTGCATTCTGGTAAAGGGCAATATGTTTTATTTTATTGTGTACCTTTTTCTTTATTTTTGTTTTTTTTTAATATATGTAAATAAATTAATCGAAATGAAATAAAAATATAAAAATCTTGTGTCCCGATGTTTGTACACTGTACCTACAGTGTACAGTACGTTAATCTCCGAAACCGCCCAACCGATTTCAATTAAAATTTCGTAAACGTGTATGGTTGGATACGGATAGTTTTGACAGGATAGTTTTGAACCCGATTTGGGCCGAGATCTAAAAAAATATTTTGTTTTATTCAATAAAATTGTAGAAGAAGAAGAAGAACTTTAACAACTGTGTTATCAATAGATTGGATAGTACGTAATTTAATTAGGTTAGTATCATTAAGTTATGATAGTGTTTTATATTGCATGTGCCACAATATACATTTTGAAATATTATGGATAAACTTGATTATAGGTATATTATAGGTATATATGATATTTTTTAGCCTAACAAATCACGCGTTCATTTTATAAAAATATTAGGTATTTTTATATTATCATTTAAATCGAACGTTGCGTTGTGATGTTGTCTGAAACGAAAATAGTTCATCCACGTGAATATGTAGGTAGGTAGGTTCATAAACATATAATAAATAACACATGCTGACATACAAAACAATTATCACATAAAATAGGTATAATATTATTAGTGGTTGGTCTCATTTATTATGAGAGCGATTTTTTTTTATTTTTATTTTAAAAAGTGAATACACAATATTCCATCATTGTTAATATACAGATACATAATTGTACATATAATATATTATATTATTACGCGATGGAAAGATTTTCATACATGAATTGATTGATCAATTGATTCACCTTTGATTTCAAAAATAATTGCTTGCCGCGTTTAACGTTTAAGAAGGGGGAGGAGAGGGGAGGGAAAGGAAGATAGGATGACAGTCACTGTCTTAACAGCACGAATTTTATTCTTAAACAAATGTCTTTTCATGTGTAGAATATCTATGTCTTTCGGTATACTCTCAAAGTTTGTATATTAAATAATGCATCTGTATAACGGAGCATTCTTACCGATGTTTGTGTTACATTTATTTAAATGAAAAAGTGACGAGTGTCTAGTCTCTAGTCCAACGGTCAGCAACAGGCGGACCGCGGTCCGTTTACGGACCGCGAAATGTTGAACTGCGGACCGCCAAATGTTGTAATTCAAGTACATAGAAAAATACGTAGATAAGGTATACTACACCTTTATTAATTTTTTTTTTTTTTTATTTATTAATTTCCATAATACAATATAAAGTAAAATATAAAACATTGTTCATGAAATATATAAATGGAATTTATTACCTCACTAGGCAAAGCCTGTTCTGAGGTAATACTAGGCAATAAGTAAGCATAAATTTCAGCTACGTGAATTCTTAATATCTAAGGCACAAAAAAAATATAAAAAATACAAATAATAAAGTACAAAAGTACACATTTTAAGTCATAAAAAAATATAAAAAAGTACATATAAAATACAATTGTAGGTACATGAAAAAAAATATTAGGTGTCTTTGTGTTTTTGTTAATGTGAGGGTGTGTTTGCGTGTGTGGATATGTGTAAAAGGGTGTATGAAAAAGATTTTGATTGTAAATTATATTAAAATTATCTTAGGACAAACGTCAAGTCTCTCTCTGACTCTTAAAATATATTTTTAAGAGTCAGTCTTTAAATATATTTTTTTATTATACATAGAATCTTACTAGGTACTTAGATATTATACTTTAAGTTGCCTAGTTTACCTCTTGTACATATGAACTGCGTATAATTTGTTCGGAAATATGTGGTTCGACATACATACATATGTGAAACACCTTTCTCAAAGATGAATTTTTTGAAAAACAAATATCGTTCAAGATTAACGGACGCTCACCTAGAAGACACACTTCGAATTTGCTGTTCCTCTCGAGAACCAAACTATAAAAAAAAACTGGCTCAAGACCGTCGTTGTAATTTCTCACATTAATTTTAGGTCTTGTCTTTTATAATTCAGAATGTGATTTGAAACCTAAATATAAGTAAAGTTACTATATTAGTAGATATCATTTGTTTTTTTCTGGACCTCGTTTAAATTTCCCCACAGTATTCGGACCCCACCTAAAACTACTTGCCGATTCCTGGTCTACATGGTCCGTCTAATCGGTATGTTAAATTTTATTTCGTTTAGCAGTTCATGGCTGTCAATATTGTTATTTGAATTTGATAAATCATTCAAGAACATTAAATCACTGTTTCTACGCCTTATATAAAGTTGTTGTAAAAACATATTATTGTTGATTCCAAATTTATAACGAGTAAGTAGGTATTTGATAAATACCTACTTTCGCTCAATACCATCAATGTACCTATATGTTATACCTACTGCGGGTTCCACACAACAGACGAAAACTCCAGTTGACTTCTGACTATTGCATAGTAAAGCATATGTACATATTGTTTTAATTTCATTAAGAAACCTAACACTTGATAAGCTTTTAGACATATATTATCAATGTGTATTTGGTCGGTAAAATAATACTTTTAAGAAAATATTTAGTCATATCGAAATACTATTAAAGCATTAGGAAATTGTTTACAATACTCTGTAGCCAAGTAGTTTCGTATTATCATCAATAAGGATAAAATATAAACAAGAGTTTCAATTTCACGAGCAACATGTCAGTTGCTAACGTAGGAACAAGTACATATTGTTACAAACATTACTGTGGATCTATGTAACATGATAGCTAACGTAAGTGAATCAATATTTGGTAATGTATAGAAAAAACAAGTAAGCATCTTTTTAAATAACTCTTTTCATTGTTCAGGTATACATACCTAGATACTATTCAAGAAGAATTAGAATTCTAAGTAAAATGTCTGTAGAATTTATTTGAGCTCTTTAGTAATATACCTATTATAGTATTATAAAATGTTGAGAAAACTATGAACTAACGTGTTTATCTTAGATTTAATATTTTGGACACATTGCCAGAAGAGACTCCGATAACCTTGTCGAAATCGGAAGTGTGGAGTGTACAAGATCCAGGGGTCGCTCCCCAACCCTTGTAAAGTCCGCTACAGGATCGTCAACCAACGAAGCCATCCGATCTGCTCAGGACCGTCCTACATGGAAGCAGATCATTGAGTGTATCTGCCATCCACAGGCATGGGGCCAAAGAAAAAATAAAAACATGGTCTAGATTTTTGTAAATATGTTTGTGAGAAAAATTCTAATAATATAATAGTTTTTGAGATTGAGTCAACATATTGTTGTAAATGTAGATCGCATTTTTATGGCTTATTGACAAAGAATTCAGTTGGCAACATCAATCAATTGCAGTTAATCAGTCATACATCATATTATTTATACGCATGAATCGACATAATTTTTTTTTATAGAATAACATCCTTTATTATTCAGATTGCTCGTATGTATGTTATTATTAGATACTAGCTTTTATGTACCGCCGTTGGCCAAGAATGTAAAATTGTGAAAGAAAAAGCAATCGTTTTTATAATATTGTCACCCAATTATTTTTCAATATCAGACTATGAAAAGTGGTTTGAAATTTGATTGAGTTTAAGTATTGTAAAATGTTCAAGTGATGGCCACAACCCATTCTTTTTTATATATTGCTATAAAGTGTGAATGAAGTATAATATTTATACAATTTCTGCTCGCATGGACTATGCGTAATGGTTTTAAATATGACTGTTTATCAACGTTGTAAAGAGATTGGTTTGGCCACAACCCCCATTTTTAAATATTATCATCGAAAACAAATTGTAATGTGTACCTATTGAAAATTTAGTAATTTTGGATGTTGGGATGTGGTTAAAATTTGATTAAACAAACGTAGGTACTGAAAAGATCTAGTATTGGTCACATCCCATTCGTTTTTATATTTTTTCATCAAGTGTGCATTATATTTTTGCTCAATTTGACTGAAAGTCTTCATTAACGAAGAAGAAGACTTGAACTATAGTAAATAGTTTTTAATTTGAATATAAATGTTGTGAAGAGTTCAGTAATGGCCACAACCCCCATTCTTTAAATATTAGGTGTTGAAAATTATTCAAAATAGGATGATATAAATGGTTTAAATTTAATTAAACAAAAGTATTGAAAAGATTCTAGTGCAGGTTATATCGTCACATCCCATATCCCATTCATTTCATATGTATTTTCATCAAGTGTGCATATCGTTAATAATATTTCTGCACAATAGACTATTAGACTTAAAACTAACCCAAAAGACTAAATAAAAAAGAGAAAAATAAGTATAAGACTATAAGAAATAGTTTGTATAAAAAACTATTCCAATGGTCTACATAAAATAAGTAAAAATACATATACCTAATAGAAGAATTAGACTATTGGAAATAGATTGTATAAAAGCTCACCCAAAGGTCTACAAAAAAGAAGAAGAAGAATATTTAGACTATTGGAAATAGTTTGTATAAATACTGACCAAAAGGTCTATATAAAAGAAAATGAATAAGACTATTGGAAATAGTTTGTATTAAAACTCTCCCAAAAGTCTACGTACTTAAATGAAGAAGAATAATAATTAGACTAAAGGAAATAATTTTATAAAAAAATGACCCAAATGTATACATAAAAGAAGAAGAAGATGAATTAGACAATAGGAAATAGTTTGTATAAAAACTGCCCTAAAGGTCTACATAAAATTAAGAAGAAAAAGAATTAGACTCCAGGACCCGCCGCTTCAGGCCCTTCAGTACCTCCCGTCCCTTTAATCCCTCATTACGTCCCTTCCCATCAGGCCCTTCAGTACCTTCCGTCCCTTCAGGCAGTTTTATACCTCCCGTCCCATCAGGCCCTTTAGTGCCTCCCTTCCCTTCATTACATCCCGTCCCATCAGTCGGTTAAGAAAAGTTTAAATCCAGAAACCATCCTGGAAGAACCGCGAAGAGATGAAAGAACCTTCTTTTCCCAGGTTGCTCTACTTAATAGGTAAAATGACTAAATACACGAAGAAGAAGAAAAAAGTTTAAACCCAGATACCTGCGAAGAGATGGAAGGACAGTTGGACCTTCTTCTCCCAGGATTCTCCAACTTCATAGGTAAAATGACCAAAAATACACGATGAAGAAGAAGAAGAAGAAATAAGTTTAAATCCAGATACCTGCGAAGAGATGGAAGGAAAATTGGACATTCTTCTCCCAGGTTAGTCCACCTTCAAAGGTAAAATGACCAAATAGACGATGAAGAAGAAGAATAAGAAAAAAGTTTAAATCCAAAAACCATCCTGGGCATACGCTCGACAATTCACCAAAGTTTCATTATAATCGGACAAACGGTTGATAAATAAATAAATAAAATAATTTTCCTATAGGAAATCAGTATAGGTATATTATTGTTGATTTGTAAGTAAATAGTATTAGGTAGGTACCTACCTACAACAACCTTCTAAATAAATTCGATTCCTAACAAATTTTATTTGAATATCACATTCTTTCTGTAGCCATGGAAACGATTCGAACACGTAAGTAATATCGAATGGTTCGGATACATTTCTTGAATATGTAGGTACCTACATTGGTTTGTTCGATGCCATAAAAATGAAAATTGTCAGAAAAATCAAATATTATTTACAAATTTTGCAATTTTATTATGCCTATATCTTTACTAATAAATAACACATTTTTACAATATATGTCTTAAAACTTGCCGTAATGTCTTGTGTTTCATTTTATTATTTCATAATTACATTTATTTCAAAGGTTTATTATTTTCAAGAACATATTCATTCGGTGGGAAAATGAAATATTGTATGAAAAGATATTAAAATGGCGGCGTTTATGTACAAAAGGCTAACTTTAAAAATAAGTTAAACATTATAATTATACCAAATATTCACCATGTTTTTCACTTAAACGCTAAGTTATACTTCAAAATATATTTTTTTTGTGTAAATACCTACTTCTAACTTTTAAACTAACAGATATTTGCGTGCAAAATGTACACTTTTTTGACAGATATGACTTGGAAAATTTTGTATGAAAAAAATAATTATTTAAATATTTTTAAAATTCAGCATTTTTATCGCATTCTTTTGAGCGTGACACTGCATCAGGTATACTGGTACATGTTCGCACATAAATTAGATTTTTAGATGCTCTTGGTTTTTCAGAAGGCGTGAGACAAACACACACACGCACGCACGCACGCACGCACGCACGCACGCACGCACGCACGCACGCACGCACGCACGCACGCACGCACGCACGCACGCACGCACGCACGCACGCACGCACGCACGCACGCACGCACGCACGCACACACACACACACACACACACACACACACACACACACTAACATTTTGATTGCTTTATTACTTTAGATTACTTCAGTGAATGCAAAATACAAATTCTAAATGTTTTTATTTAATAATAATTTGAACAATTCCGTCACATTGTAAGTAAGTATAACAAAACTAAAATTTGCTTATTTTTTTCTAGATAAAAAGTAGCACAAATATAACTAAAAACAATATGTTTTTTTAAATAATTCCTATAATCGATAACATGCCTTCTGCATTCTCCAATTCTTTCTTTTCTTTTTATGATTGCTGTAATCCATATTTGTATCGACGCTTCAACTATTTTTTTCAGTGAATTAAAAAAAGTTTATATAATAAATATTTTCCTTATTTGTACACTAAATTAAATGCTTAACTCAAAATTAACAAGCTTTATTATATCAGTGGTAAAAAAAATTAAGCTATTCACTAAATACAATAACAAAATACTGTAGGTACCTTGGTAAGTTTCAGATGATTACGCTTCTAAACTAATTAAAGCTAGTCACTAAATACAATCACTAAATACTATACCTTGGTAAGTTTCAGATGATTACGCCTCTAAGTTAATAAAAACTAGTCGTTAAATAAAATCACTAAATACTGTACCTTGGTAAGTTTCAGATGATTACGCTTCTAAGCTAATTAAAGCTAGTCACTTAATACAATCACTAAATACTATACCTTGGTAAGTTTCAGATGATTACGCCTCTAAGTTAATAAAAACTAGTCGCTAAATAAAATCACTAAATACTGTACCTTGGTAAGTTTCAGATGATAACGCTTCTAAGCTAATTAAAGCTAGTCACTAAATATACAATCACTAAATACTATACCTTGGTAAGTTTCAGATGATTACGCCTCTAAGTTAATAAAAACTAGTCGCTAAATAAAATCACTAAATACTGTACCTTGGTAAGTTTCAGATGATTACGCTTCTAAGCTAATTAAAGCTAGTCACTAAATATACAATCACTAAATACTATACCTTGGTAAGTTTCAGGATGATTACGCCTCTAAGTTAATAAAAACTAGTCGCTAAATAAAATCACTAAATAATGTACCTTGATAAGTTTCAGATGATTACGCTTCTAAGCTAATTAAAGCTTGTCACTAAATATACAATCACTAAATAAATCTTGGTAAGTTTCAGGATGATTACGCCTTTAAGTTAATAAAAACTAGTCGCTAAATAAAATCACTAAATACTGTACCTTGGTAAGTTTCAGATGATTACGCTTCTAAGCTAATTAAAGCTAGTCACTAAATACAATCACTAAATACCTACTGTACCTTGGCAAGTTTCAGATGATTACGCTTCCAAGCTAATTAAAGCTAGTCACTAAATAGCATCACTAAATACTGTACCTTGGTAAGTTTCAGATGATTACGCCTCTATGTTAATAAAAACTAATCGCTCAATACAATCACTAAATACTGTAGGTGCCTTGGTAAGTTTCAGATGAATTTTTAACTTAATTCTTTTTGCACATGTCAGTTATATTTTTCAATTTTCATTACTTAACTTTTAATTATTTTCGTTTTTTTACTAAGAAGCTTCAAAAATAATTCGTCTAAATCCTAATATATTATTAGTACCTACTCGATATACCATTTGTGAAAATAGATTTTCATATGATATACATACCTACTAGATGTCGCAGTTAGTAAATTTTGTATGAATCGAAGTGAGGATTTTTTCCGCGGGACTTTTGACAACAAGATGGGCAGAAAAATCGTATTTGTACAGAGAATAACGACTGAAGTAAATTGTTTACGGATTTATTTGTCGAAAAAAAAAAACACTTTTTTATCAAGATTTAGAGAACAGTTATTTAGGAAGTGTTGAAATATATAAGTATTAAAATAGTGACCATATTACCGTTTAATTATCGTGTTTTTAACAATCTACCATTGCATTGATTCACTCGAAAACAGACGTATTCTATCTGATATGATGCTTCTTCACAATATTATTAATAATAAAATTGATTCTCCTGCTCTCTTAAATTATATATCTTTCAACATCCCTACCTACACCTGTAGAACTAGACACACTCCTCTTTTCCGTCTTACCACTCAACACACCAACTATGCTCAACATGCAACATTGTACAGAATCTGTAGGGTAGACTGGGTACGGTTGAAACAGAGTTAATATCTCTCGAACCGAACGTGGTAAGGTGAGGGGGTCAAGGGACGTACGAAGCAGACAACAAGTTCGAACATGAATCTAAGTGTTGATTTGATCCCCGCGCGCTGCAGTTCTTTATAGTTATAGGAAACCCTATTGTGTAATGATTAGCAAAAGTAAGTATTTTTGTTCCAAGATTTTTGCAATTATTGTGGTTTATATTAAAGTGAAAGTATTGAATATTTTTTTGTGTTTGAAGTAAAGTTTGTAGAATATGGTAGCTTGATTAGTTTAAATCTAACATGATTGTCATAGTTTATAATAAATAGATTTGTACGTAATGGGAGGTTGGGGACGGTTGAAACATTTTTTGTGGGTACGGTTGAAACAATATATTTATTTGATATTCATATTTTCTAGATGCCTAGGGTACGCGCAAGAAAGACTTCAAGGGGAAATGACGATTTATCGAGGTACAAAAACCCCTATGAGGAGGTAAAAGTAGGAGATTCTTTATGAAAAGCGAGGGTGGCCTTAGCTATGTTTGCCACAATAATTGTGAGTCTGAATGATTCCAAAACTAAAATTTATAACTATCTATGTACTTAAATATTTTTGCTAATGCCAATGCAAATTCAATTGTTTTCATTCATTTGCTAATGCCAATGCCAATACAATTGTTTTCAATTGACTAATGCCAATTCAATTGTTTTCAGAAATATTTTATTTTAATTTTTTCAGATTTTTTTTACTAAATTTTGTTTATTTGTTTAAAAATAATTCCGTTGATTTTTATTCTTTTAATAAGTACGTAAATAGTGTATAATTGTTAAGAAGTCGTATTTTCATAGACGTATCTGTTTTATGTTGTGTACCAAAAATATTGAAGGCTGATTAAAAATATTGTTAAGTTGTTGGTAGGTACATATTAAGTCTTAACATTCATAACTGATTCATATTGTTAAACGGTGCCATAATTAGTATAAGAATTGAAATAAATAATAAATATATCATGTTATGCTATTATTTTGTATTATTTGTATGTGTTTCAACTAACCCCAATCACTGTTTCTTTTTTTCTTTTTTTTTTAAATTATTTTTTTTCTAAAAAAATTCTTTTTTTTTTTAAATATGATTTTATATTAAAAATAATATATCATGCACTAAAATGGAACTGCCTAATATAGGACAGATATACACTCTTGTATTTAGCATATATCCATCATCTGTCGGTTTATTAATGACAATGCAATGGACGATATAAGCTAAATTGTTTCAACCGTACCCAGTCTACCCTAATACATATAATAGGCATTTCCAAGAGATTGACATATTGTTACTTAGCGCCCCCACATTTAAAAAATATATCAAACTTAAAATTTCATCCTCATAATCAAATTTAACACTTTAATTATACTGACACATTTATATAATGCAATTTCACACATCATTCACACATTATCTCACGATAATATGTAACCATTCCTAATGTATCTTAATATACTACAATAACTTCAGCGACAACCTGTAATTGGCTTTATTATTAATAAATCATCTTTATGTTATATAATTTATTATATGCTGTATGTTGTCCTTTAAATAAATAAATAAATACCAACGATCAATCGAATTTCAGTGATTTTGTATCCAATAATTTCAGAAGCTATTTAATTAATTTAATCAGACTTTCCACATTACCTATCTCCTTTATTAACTTAATATAGGCTATGTAAGTAATATTACAAAAGTACCTATATCTATAATTTAAATAGTAGGTACTTAAATAATATTTACTATTCTTTTTTAAAGAATGAATATGTCCTAGTAACAAGTACATAATACAACCTCATACATTCCCTAAATTAATCAAATGCTTGTGCTTAGGTGAACAAAATCAGTCGTGGCAGGATTCGAACTCGCGACCATTGGATTACTAACCCAGCACGCTATCCGCTCTGCCACCACCCATATATAATTGTATTAAAAATTATATATTTAATTATAACAAAATGCGCTTTTACAAATGATAATAATGTTTCTTCATCTATTTTTGCCACCCTTATTGTTACTGCAAGTTACATAGATAGAACTAGCTATATTATTATAAAATGTCTTTATGAGTGGTTGCGCAACAATGAAATCACTTTCTATAAGCACTTGTGTATTGAAAATCATCGTACATATATTAAAATTAATAGAAAGTGGGTTGTGGACAACACTAAACTCTCCACACCATAGTAAGTGTTCATTTTTTCTTCTTGAAATGTTGACAATCTCTAAATGCATTTTATGAAGCACCTACATTTCTATTAGATTCTTAAACAAATATAAGATCCCCAGAAGACAAAAGTTTTCACAATACACCATACACACAAAAACATTGTCACGAAACTCATAGTATGTATTTTCTGCATGATACCAAGATGAGCATGTATGAGACAGTGTATCAATGTTGATGAGGCGATGTATGTGTCAAGATAGAAGAATGCGGTTTTCGGTTCTCACTGCCTATCCCTTAAGGAAGATAGCAGTGGAGTAAAAAAAAATTTTGTCTATAGAGACACATACGAAGTTGATCACTCAATTTTCCCTCACAGAAGCTATTTTACTTCAATTATATACATTTTTCATACAAATATGAAATATATTTCATATTGATATGGAAAACCATAGATTTTTTTCTTAAAATTCTGACAATCAAAAATCCTTGAATGCATTTTTGATGAGTGTATTTTTTTGTATCGAAATTTCAAACAGTATACAAAAAACTCGATTTTCCAGACCGTGAGAGCATTTTGAAAATTTGGACAAATGAAACCATAGAGAAGAAATTAACGGATATCCATGGAAAAGTAATCTGCTCTAAGTTTATGGACTTTATATTGTATCAATATGAAGTCAATCGGACTTACAGTTTGGGCTCTAGAGAGGACACAAAAAAAAAACAACGAAATGATGAAATCATAGAGAAGAAATTAAAAGTTGTCTATGGAAAACTAATCAGCTCTAGATCTATGCACTTTACACATATGATGTAAATATGAAGTCGATCGGACTTATATGTAGTTTGGGCTGTAGAGATGACACAAAAAGGATAATTCCGTACGCCGAACGCCGTACGCTATACGTTATACATACAAACACATCCACGACGAAACTCACAGTGTGCACTCTCTACATGATACCCATTGAGAAATTGATATAAAAAAATACGTTTGAAAATTGTGAAATCATGACTCTCCACTATTTCATAGGGTGGAGAGTAAAAATCACTAGAAAACACAGTAAATAAAGATTGCACCTACTAGGCATGCCTTTTAAGTTCTGTCGTTTACATATTTACCGGCAGCTTTGAATTTGGAACTGTTTGATATTCAAATTTGTTTGAATTTATAATCTCAAAACAATTGAAAGTATTAAGATTAATGCTATTGTTTAGTCATTGCGTCGTTTTGAATCTGTCAGGTCACGTACGAAAATGAATCTTACTAAGGAAAATGTCCGTAGTCCGTGCAATAATTTTCTACAACTTTGAAAGAGGCCTAATACGGCTTCAGTGTTTTGAAGAGATAACAACTGTGTTCCAAGATGAAGATCCATCTCTGCGGACTGTCGAACGCTGGTACTTAGAATTTCAGCTTGGACATATCAGTCTTAGTGACAAATCTCGTGAAGGACGTCCAAAATCCGCATTCACTGAAGAAAACATCATTGCTGTGAGACAACTAATTCTCGAAGATCGTCATGTGACATATCGAGAGATAGAGGCGTTATTAGGCATCTCAGGGACAACCCGTAAGAAGATATTGTATATGGCACTTGGTGTGAGAAAGCTAGTTTGCCGTTGGATCCCGCATTTGTTTTCCGACGATAATAAGGAGGCCCGCGTCAGATGGTGTAATAAAACTCTTCAAAGGTTCAACCGAGGAGAGTCAAATCACATCTACGACATTATCAGTGGTTACGAATCTTGGATCTATGCCTACGATCCTGATTTAAAACTACAAACTACAGTCTGGGTCTTCCAAGGTCATTGGTCATTACTGTACATCAGAGTACCGAGTCTAGGACTCCTTGCTCCTTCATCTGACGTTACTTGACTGGGTGGTTTGGAGATTTTAGTACTGAAGATGGAAGGGTTTTAGGTTGAAGGGATGATTTTATATTTTATATGAAGTTGGTGGGGTTGTCGAGTTGGATTTTATGTATTGAAGGTTGGTGGGGCAGTTTTTCGGATCGCTATTATGGTGGGGGTTCAGGTGGGGGTGGTCTCTTGAGGACAGTTTTGGGTCTTTTGTACTTATGGAAGTCGTTTTCATCATATGTGGCTAGACTGTTGATGGAGGCGTTCTTATGCGAGGGGATCTTCGCATAAAAACGCTTCGAAAGGGAGATTATGAAGTCTTGGATTGTGGGTACTCTTGGATTGTGGGTACTTCCAAGATGAGCCAAAGCCGACTAAATTTGTTCGCTCTCGAAGCACTTCAAAGAAGATGGAGGCCACGTTCGTTGCGAAAACCAGACGTGTTGCAACAATTACACTTGAAGATCATAGAACGGTTAATGCTGACTGGTATACGACAGTTTGTTTACCACAAGTCATCGTCGAACTTCGGAAATCTAACCCAAAGCGACGCATGATCCTACACCATGATAACGCAAGCTCACACAGCGCTCGTCAAACTATTCAGTATTTGAAGCAGGAAAACGTAGAAATTCTTGACCATCCTCCATACAGTCCCGACCTAAGCCCTAATTTCTTTACATTTCCTAAAATTAAGAAAAATCTTCGCGGTCAAAGGTTCCAGTCGACGTACCAGTGAAGAAGCAGTCGACGCTTTCAAGACAGCCATATTGAACACCCCTACTTTGGAGTGGAATAAATGTTTTAATAACTGGTTCGAGCGAATTGAAAA
This sequence comes from Molanna angustata, assembly GCA_963576475.1. NCBI lineage: Eukaryota > Metazoa > Arthropoda > Insecta > Trichoptera > Molannidae > Molanna > Molanna angustata. The sequence goes on from OY754968.1 coordinate 18,905,433, forward strand.
GTGTATTAAACTACGTGATGAATACTTTGAAAAACAATAAAAGATACTATAAGATTATAGTAGTGTTATTTTCTTCAAACGACAAAACTTAAAAGGCATTCCTCGTACCTACTTTAGAACTAAATTAACTTTCAATTCTACAATGGATTAAGACATTTATATAAATCGATATAATTTCTAAATTGCAAAATAGAAAACAAATCAAAAGAATGACAACATTAAAAAAAAATCCCTAGTTTTATAAATATACCCACTTATACCAAAGAGAAATCACCAATTCGGAATGTTATTGAAAATAACGAAGAAATACCTACCGGGAAAATATATGAAAAACTACAATATGTTGCCAACCAAGAAGAAATCAAATGCGCGATATACCATGGCTCATTCATTGCACGGAGTACTCCATCTAGTATATTATATAGAAATCTTTGGTTGTGAAAATCGTCACGATGCAAGAAAATTTATAAATGCATAGATAGATGATTCAAAAGGAAGGATTCAATTCATTTGCTTATGCCGATGACCGCTTGCTCTTCAAATTTTGTAATCCCATATGCAAAAATCGTCTGGAAGTAGAAACTGTTGAGTGCATCGAAAAAGTCGCCACGTGGATGTCTAGCAACAAGCTAAAACTGAACCCAACTAAAACAGAGTTTATGTGGGTAGCTTCACCACGGCGACAGCACCTCATTGAGAGTACTCCTATCAACATCAACGGAGAAACACTCGTGCCAGCTGCAAGTGTCAAATTCTTGGGTATTCACTTGGACAATAAGTAGTCACTTGACCTTCAAATCTCAAAAACGGTCAGTTCATGTTTTTTTTCAACTCAGACAACTGAAAAACATTCGTCGAAATTTACCCAAGAATGAGACTAAAACACTTGTAAATTCATTCGTTGTGTCTCGGCTTGATTACTGCAACGGCATTTATGCTGGATTGCCGAAGTATCAGCTCAATAGACTACAGATGGTATTTAACACAGCGGTAAGACTTATTTTCGGTGCAGAAAAACGATGTTACATAACTCCACTACTAAACGAATTACACTGGTTGAAGTGTCCAGAGCCAATTGATTACAAAATTTGTTTGACAGTATATAATGCTTTGAACAACCTGGCACCAAAATGTATACAAGAGCTGTGTCAGAGAAGAGATCTCTCTGGGAGGCATCTCACACTCAGGTCGTCTGGATCACAGAGTAACGATTCCTTAAAGGAGTTGGACAGAGTCAACAAAGCGGCTTACTATGACCGATGCTTTAGTGTGAGTGGTCCTATTAAGTGGAATTCACTGCCTCTAGATGTCCGCAGTGCTCAAAGCAAGAGCACTTTCACTAAAGGATTAAAAACAGCTTTGTTTCAGAGAGCAACACAACATTAAAATATCAGCGCCCTTGGTATGATCTCGAATCATTAAACGGCGCTATACAAATGACTTATTATTATTATTATAGATGACAATACTGTATTAGGTGCATTAATCCAACTGTCGATTTGTTCAGGAGAACTTTGTTCTCTTAACATATCGACAATGTTTCAAGCCAGGATACGCGAGAATTGTATGCAGAGGTCTACTTTTTTCACGGCTTTTCCCAATTTGAAGTCAAAAAACACCAACTTAGAGGCTTCGCAGCATATATGTTCCATACACGGATTTACTCAGAATTCGGAGTAGAACATTTCGTGTGTCTGTGTGTGTGTGTCCCCCCCCTTATAACTTTTGATCCGCTGAATTTACAGAGCCCAAAATTTCAGAATATATAAAAAGTTACAGGCCTACAAAACTTTTATACTCGGAATTTAGAATTTTTGTTTCAGTCAGGGTTATCAACTTTTGAATTTTTATTTTATTTTTCCATATATCTCAGAAAACACAAAAGCTAGAACGCTGAAAATTGGCACAAACATAGACAAATACAAAATCTCAAATTAGTTTTTTCAAAAAAAATCCAGGGTTTCTCAAACCCTGGATTTTTTTTCTGATAATTTTTTTTTATGATAAATTTATGAGTTTAACTGCCTATATTCCCAAAACTTTTACAATTATCGAAAAAAGCCGAAACACCCCAACTAGATAATTTAATTTTCTATAAAAAATATTAGCATTGTAGTAGAAGATCTCAATTTTTTTTAACATTTTTTTTAAAAATTGAATTTAGTGACGACATCGCTTCATACATTTTGTATGGCAGTCGCCTATACACAATATGTAAGAAGACTTAATAGTTTGATACTTCATCTCCAAACATACATACATACCATCATGCTATTTTCATATTTTTGGTAGGAAAAAAGGATCTTCCTCCATACTATCCTATCTTGACATACATACCTACATATGTTGTATAGAAAACAAAATATCTGAAAATATTCAATAATTTGTATTTATGGGTTTATAGTTTGGTACATATTCTTCAACTATACATGCTATCGCTATCAACAGTTGGATCTCATGTGTTACATGCAACTAGTAATAATAATAATAATAAACACTTCCTTGCACCCTGCGCAAGTGCATTAGAAAAGTATACGAGAAAAGACAACGTTAAGTCATCTCAGCATACTTACATATATTTACCAGCGATTTATGCCCACGTCGGTATATTATGATTCATGGTTCCTTTTATATCAAATTTATTCAAGAGAAATAACTATAATTATTTATTGCAAGCAAGAAAAATTACCATTGTCCTTGGTATATTTTGTGGGTAGGTAGGTTCTGTAGGTACGATGAAGACAACGCTTAGAAAAACCTTGAACAATTGAAACAAGGTGCTATCGAAGGTAAATCACTAAATTATGCAGATTATACAGTTGTAAGAAACTATTTGATTATCTTAATATTCCAACTGTGTTCAAGAGAATTTATTTACCTTAACATATCGACAAAGTATCAAGCCAAGATACACGAGATTTATATGCCGGGTCTATATTTTACACGGTTTTTCCAACTTTGAAGTAAAAAAATACCAACTTAGAGGCTATATTTATGGATTTACTCAGACAGTTATAGGCCTAAAAAACTTTCATACACAGACTTTTGAATTTTTGTTACAGTCAGAGGTTATCAACTTTTGAATTTTTATTGTATTTTTCCATATATATAAACAGAATCACACAGCGGTTACGTACACCCAGCCATTTTATTTTAAATCTTATTATGCATATGCATTATACTTTAATAATTTAACTATTTCGCCTTTCATGCTATTGTACTCTATATATCTATATACTTATCTTTTTTATTTTCTTTTCTATATTGTTTTTTTTTAATTATCGTCATTATCCCTTAAGTTCAAACTAAACCAATGCCCTTAAGTATTTTTTATCAAAATGTACGCGGGCTGAGAACTAAAACTGACACATTCCTTCGCGGTGTTATCGGTAGTGATTATGATGTGATTGCTTTAACTGAGACATGGCTTGTAGATGCTATATCAGATGGCGAACTTTTCGATTTCAGATATGTTGTGTTTCGACGGGACAGGTGTATGGAGGGTGTATCAATGGGCGGGGGGGTACTGCTAGCTGTCAAAAGTGAATTCGATTAGATATGTAACTATTCGTGGGGTTCAATTGAAGAAGACATATGGGTAACTCTACGCATTCCGAGTTCTAATGGGATTGTTGGTGTTCATATTTGTTGCGTATACTTGTCTAAAAACTTTAATTCTAATTCACAAATTGCCACCGTCTCAAAGGACTTAGGCGACAAGCTTTTGAATCGACCGAACGATAAATTCATTATTCTGGGAGAGTTCAATTTATCTGACATAGATTGGGTCATTCAAGAGGGCGGAGTCGGCCTTGTACCTCGGAATTACACTTCAGCAGTAAGCTCATTATTTATCGATGATATTAACTATTGTGGTCTTCACCAGTACAACTGCATTTCGAATCAATCAGGAAGATTTCTTGATCTTGTCCTATGTAACTTCCTAGTGCAAGTCAGTCCTGCGGATGATCCTTTGGTTACGGAAGATGCTTATCGCAGATCCCTTATCATAACTGCAGACGTAGGCGAGTGCGAGGTTTTGAAGGAAAACATAACTAAAAGGCCACTTTTTCATAAGGCAAACTATGATGACATTAGAAACAATTTAGAACAGGTGGACTGGGGTGTACTCAATGCTGCTGAGTCAACAAATCATGCAATCTCTTTCTTTTACAATGTCATTAATAATATAATTTCTAATAAAATCCCTTCAAAACCAGTAAGAAAATGTTTTATCCTCCGTGGTATACACAGTCTTTAATTAGGCTCATTCGAGAAAAAAGAAAAACTCACAGACGTTATGTTACCTACAAGAATCCTTCCGATTACGAAATCTTTTCCTTGTTACGAAGTAGACAAAAAAAACTCGCAAAGAAATGTCACGATGACTTTATTCGTGATGCGGAGGAAAATATCATTGGAAACCCCAAGGCATTCTGGTCATACGTTAAATCAAAAAAACTAACACCCCCAATCCCAAATGTATTGAACTTCAATAACAGGAAAGCTGAAGGTGGTCAAGCTGTCTGTGATTTATTTGCTGATTATTTTCATTCTGTTTACGAACCAACAGAATTACTGAGCTCTACCATTAATAACTCTTCGGCAGAATATGTTGATACAGTGGGATCAATTTCTGTCCACAGTGAGCTTGTATGTAAATACCTACAGAACTTAGATTCTAGTAAGGGAGCTGGGCCGGATGGCATTCCACCATTATTTATTATTGAATGTGCAAGGCAGTTATCAACTCCTCTATCGATATTATTCAATTTATCTCTTGATTCAGGTGAGTATCCTGATCAATGGAAATAAGCATATGTAACTCCAATTCACAAATCGGGCTCAAAGAATGAAGCCAATAACTTTAGGCCTATATCTAAGCTATGTATTTTTTCTAAAGTTTTTGAAAATATGGTATATAATCAAATATTTCCTGTTGTAAAAAAAACAATGAACGATTTTCAACATGGATTCTTTGCAGGTCGTTCTGTCCTTACCAATCTCGCTTTATTTACAAACTTTTTATTAGATTGCATGGACAAACGGAAGCAGGTTGATGTTGTTTATACCGACTACAGCAAAGCCTTCGACAAAATCAACCATTATATACTATGTAAAAAACTTGCTAACCATGGTATTCATGGAGACCTACTCCGCTGGGTGTCATCTTACATAACAAACAGATCTCAGGCTGTTGCCGTGGGTGGGTTTGCATCAACTTGGAGAATGATTACATCCGGTGTACCTCAGGGATCCATTTTGGGCCCCTTACTTTTTTCCATCTACATAAATGATATCGCAACTCGTTTCCATTCTGCTAAAATACTTCTTTTTGCGGATGATATGAAGATTTTCCTTCCCATCAACTCAGTTAGTAGTTGTGTGAGCCTACAGGAAGATCTTGATCGATTGTCCCAATATTGCCATGAAAATAAACTCTTTATAAATATATCTAAATGTTACAAAGTTACCTTTACTCGTAACCGTAATAAAGTAATCCATAATTATAATATTTCTGGGTCGCTCTTATCGAAAAAAGACTGTGTATGTGATCTTGGAGTTATTCTGGACTCAAAACTTACTTTTGAGGCTCATAATAATAGCATAGTCACTAAGGCAACAAAGAGCCTGGGTTTTGTTCTAAGAACATGTAAAATTTTCACCAACTTCAGAACGTTCTTGCTCCTCTAAAATAGTTATGTTCGTCCACATTTAGAGTATTGTTCACAGATTTGGAACCCACGCTACAGTAAATACGTTGATCGACTAGAAAGAGTCCAAAAACGATTTCTAAAATTCTTAAATTTCAAATCATATAACATATACAGTTCTTATGATGAAATTGAGAAACATTTCCGAATGAAAAAAATCGTACACAGGAGAGAAGTTGCGGATCAAATGTTTCTCTTTAAAATTATTAATTCAAAAGTTGACTGTCCTGATTTATTAAATAAAATTAATTTCCATGCGCCGTTGCGAAATGGCAGATTGAACTACTTGTTTTATGTTCCTCGAAGTAACACTAATTCTAATCAAAATGAGTTTATCAAAAGGGCTTGTAACTTCTATAATGTCAACCTCTCAGCCAGTATCACACATTCTGATATATTCACCGCTAGTAATAACGCATACAAAAATTCTCTCTATAAGTGCATAGCATGAACTCGTATGTTGAATTTTTTTTTTTGTTAGTATTTGTGTTTTTTCTAATATTATCTTTTGTATACTTTTATTTACATTTTGAGTTGTTGTTTGTAACAAAAATATAACAATTTAACTGTCACAATCCTTTTCCCATCTTTTTTTTTCTCTTCCCTTGATTCCCTTCCTTTCCCGTCACAGGCAAACATACATCTTAGTTAGGTATATTTAAATTTATGATGTTTAAAATGTTTTATATTTAATATCTGTGGACATATGTAATTGGTCTGTTTGTTTTTATTTTATAGTGTATTATTCCATTTTAGTATTTTAAGACTGTATTTGTCCCTAAATAAATAAATAAATATATCTCAATAACCTACTTAATCCCGAGAAGTAGGTAATATAAAATAAAATAAAAATAAAAAATAACAAGAAAAGCTAGAACACTGAAAATTGGTATAAATATAGACAAATACAAAAACTCAAATTTGATTTTTTTTGAAGAATTCCAGAGTTTCTCAAATTTTTTTTATTAAGAAAAACATTTTTTCCAACTGTCGATTCGTTCAAGAGAATGAAATTCTTTTGAAGGAAGAGGCAGTTTAAATCCAAGACGCGTGTATGAAGGAACACGATTGTATGCAGGGTCTATATTTTTCACGGTTTTTCCAAATTTGAAGTAAAAAAACACCAACTTAGAGGCTTCGCAGCATATATGTTCTATATACGGATTTACTCAGAATTCGGAGCAGACCATTTCGTGTGTCTGTGTGTGTGTGTGTGTCTGTCTGTGTGTGTGTCCGTCCCCCCTATTAAACTTTGATAAGCTCAATTTACAGAGCCCAAAATTTCAGAATGTATAAACAGTAATAGGCCTACAAAACTTTTATACACAGAATTTAAAATTTTTGTTTCAGCCAGGGGTAATCAACTTTTGAAAGCTAGAACGCTGAAAATTGGTATAAACATAGACAAATACCAAACCTCAAAATAGGTTTTTTTTATTTCCAGGGTTTCTCAAACATTTTTTATTACGAAAAATATTTAGATAGTATAAAAGTTTTGTAGGCCTATAACTGTTTATATATTTTGAAATTTTGGGACACACAGACAGATAGACAGACAGACAGACAGACAGACACACACACACACACACACACACACACTCACACACACACACACACACACACACACACACACACACACACACACACACACAGACACACACACACAGACACACACACACACACAGACACACACACACACACAGACACACACACACAGACACACACACACACACACACAGACACACACACACAGACACACACACACAGACACACACACACAGACACACACACAGACACACACACACAGACACACACACACAGACACACACACATACAGACACACACACACAGACACACAGACACACACACACAGACACACACACACAGACACACACACACAGACACACACACACAAAACTCACATAATATGTTCTACTCCGAATTCTGAGTAAATCCATGTATGGAACATATATGCTGCGAGGCCTCTAGTTGGTATTATTAGCATGCAAAAAGTCCACTACGCCATACAAAATGTTCCTTCATACACGCATCTTGGCTTAATAATGTCGATTCATTCAGAGAATTGAATTCTCATGAACGAATCGACAGTTGGAAAATATTGACATTGTAGAAGTACATCTCATTTTTTTTAACAATTTTTATAAAAATTGAATTTAGTGACGACTTCGCTTCATACAATTTGTATGGCAGTCGCCTAGGTATACACAATATCTAGTTTGATACTTAATCTCCAAACATACATACCATCATGCTGTTTTCATATTCCGGGTAGGAAAAAAGCACTCACCTCCATATTATCCTATCTTGACATACATACCTACATGTGTTGTATAGAAAACAAAATATCTTAAAATATTCAATAATTTGGATTTATGGGTTTATAGTTTTGCCACAACATCCGGCCCCAGGCCTGCTTTTTACCATCGTCGAAGGAATGATTGACGGGGGTAACTGTAGAGGTCGCCCCAGAAATAACTATATAGACCAGATAATCGGTGACGTGCGCTGTAGCAGTTACAAAGAGATGAAGAGACTAGCGGACGATAGAGATAAGTGGAGGGATCGAGTGTTTGGTGCAGACCAATCCTTGGATTGTGACCAAGAAGACTTATTCTTCAACTATACATACTATCGCTATCAACAGTTGGATCTCATGTGTTACATGCAACTAGTTATGATAAATTTGTGTGTTTAATTTCCAATTTTACCAAGATTTCAAAAATTATCGTAAAAAGCTGAAACTCCAAAACTAGATAATTTTATTTTTCTATAAAATATATTAACATCAAATTTGTTGTATTATAAAAGTTCCAGAGTTTCTTAAACATTTTTTACTAAGAAAACATTTTTTTGTGATAAATGTAGATATGTGTTTAACTGCCCATATTTCTATTTTTTTAAATATCAAAAACGACGTAAAACCCCAACTAGCTGGTTTAATTTTCTATAAATAAAGTAAAAGTTTTTGAAAAATTAAAGTAAAAATTCAAATTTTGATAACCCCTGACTAAAACAAAAATTCAAAATTCTGAATATAAAAAAATTGTAGGCCTATAACTATCTATATATTCTGAAATTTTGGGCTCTGTAAATTGAGCGGATCAAAAGTTATAAGTGGGGGGGGACAGACACACTAAATGTTCTACTCCGAATTCCGAGTAAATCCATATATATAACATATATGCTGCGAAGCCTGTAGGTTGGTGTTTTTTTTTTACTTCAAAGTTGGAAAAACCTTGAAAAATATAGACCCTGCATGCAAATCACGCGTATCTTGGCTTGATACTTTGTCGATATGTTAAAAGAATAAAGTTCTTTTGAATAAATCGACAGTTGGATAATAAAATAGTCCTTGAAATTGTATGTTATCAAATAATAAATACATAACATTATATTATACAGTTTGCTTAAAAGCGTAGCATTAATTACATTTTTGTGCAGTTCTTGCAGTTTGTTTGCAAATCTTACCAGAGCCAAAATTATATGAAACAGACATATTCAGTGACCTTGAAGTGAGATATATATATACGACAAAAGCGAATTATGATATAAAAATATTAATATATCTACATAAATATGTATAAAATGTTTATTTCATTTATACCTAGTTATATGTAAATACATTTTTCTTTGTAGATTGCCAAATTATTCGACATATTTCTTTCAACCATGCCATATCAAAACCCCATTTTCCTAGAGTATCCTTGGAGTAGGCATTTTCCTTGGAGTAGGCAGAGCGAACCGAACGCCAGACTCCTTTATCTTGACATACATTTCTTGCGTCGTTCGCTTCCATGCATCGTCTCATACATGCTCTTCTTTTATTATTAGGTACATCTGCTTTCTTCAAAATCTCATTTATGTGATTGTGCCGACATTTACTTGCACGACATCTACTTTTCGTTCCTTTTTTCTTATCAGCTTTTAATTATCTTTTGTAAGACGATTATCATTCATTCTTTGTATGTAACCAATGACCATTCCTTAAAGAATTTATTTTCATCTTACTTACGACATCTCTTTCATACACGATTATCATACGACATCCTGTTATAAAATCCTCATTTCTAATTTTAAGTACCAAACATTCATCTTAGTGACCTCATTTCAACTGCGTCAATTTATTTTTACAATGTCATTTTTTTTATATCTACTTAACTTTATGTGACGTAGGTATAAACAGATATTTGTTATTTCTCTTCATACTTAGTTTACTATGAGTAGGTATAGGGTTCAATATTCTGGTAATATTGATGTTGGTAAAAGAAAATAAATGTCAAGCTGTTTTATATTCACTTTTGACTCGTGTCAGCCTTAATCAACCCACTGCTGTGTGAAGGCCTTGTTCTATAATTATCTTCCACAATATCCTGTCCTGTGTTGACGTTTTCATCGAGTTATCTATCCTATGTATAGGTACTTACATTGTAAGAGTTATCTCGATAACTATCTACTCATGGATATCTATGGATATATTAGGTACATACTTATTGTAGAGATGAACAAAATCGGTTTTGGTCATAAAGTATTTATATTTTATTTTATAGAATACAACAGCAATACAATAATTGTAAGGCAAATAATAAAATACCTACATACAATTTATATGCTATACATATTATCAAATAAAAGCTCTAAGAAGACACTGTTTCTTATTATTGAAAACTAATTTTATAACTATACAATTATACATAAAATCAATAACGGGTATTCATTTAAATAATAACAATAAATGCGTTCAAATACATTCAGACTGTAAAAAAATATCGAATGAAGAAAGTATAGTCTTTATAGGAAGGGGACCAGAAAGAATTTAGAGAAGAAGAAAGGTTCAACGAATTCAAATTGATAATATGATTGATACCTACTGTAAAAAATCTCCGAGTTACGAGCCATCACTGTTTTAAATAGGTACACGTTGCTGGTTCTTAAAAAACGATATTATAAGTAAGAAAGTACCTATTTCATTTTGAAAACCGTTGAACAGCAACGAAAACATAGTAATTAAAAAAATCTGTTGAGCATACAGAACAGGGAATAATAGTGATTTTCTGTTCCATGGATGGACATTATGTATTGTAAGGTCCATTTTATTTCAGGGGAGCTGTAGGACCGCAGAGAACATACTTAATCTTGGAACAAAAGAACGTAGAACAACATGAGTAAAAAAATCGCTTACAAAGGGATTCTAAAGAACACGTGCAGTCATGCAAGCATCTGGCAATATGGTGATTTAAAAAGAGTCATATGAAATGGCCTTCTTCATTTAGCGATAATATTTCAAGTTCCTATGCAAAAAATTATAATATTATTTTGTGTAGTATACATGTAATTATTTACAGTACCTACATAACAATCGTAACACGGTTGTCGTAGAATAATAATATAATAAAAGATTTTGATAACAAATATGTAACAAAATAATCAAATTGTTTTTTCGATTTCGGAGTGATCTGGAGAGTAATATGATTATTTTTATCAAGACAATTTCTGCTTCACATTCCAAGACTTCTACAGGATGTGTTGAATCTCCAAGAACTGTATACCTACACATCACTTAGATCAACTAACTGAGATATCTACTTCAAACGTATTAATACGAATTGCAATTTTAGCCTCATTTGAAATGCTTAAGCAAAAAATACTGGATTAGTCAGTTTTTAACCTCATTCCCTGCTATGACTAACATACACATTATCAAGAATACAATAATTATTCAATCGATTGTACTAAATCAATCTGACAATCGATTACTATAATGGAACGATCTTCCGAATTCTGTCTTTCCACCTTCTTACAACCCGGGTCTTTTTACATACATACCAACACATCATAACCCTCACAGGGTAGGCAGAGAGAACCGAACGCCACATTCTTGACACACGTCGTCTCATTAATGTTCGTCTGTTGTTCACGCTTCTTAAATTTCCGTCTTCAGAATATCGTTCACACGGTCGTGCGATTATTTTCTTGGGCGCCCCCGACCTCTTATTCCGTTCCTGTCGACGACTGACGAAGAAAACATGTATACAAATTATTTCATATTTACATACATACATACCATCACGCCATGTCCCTTGCGGGGTAGGCAGAGAGAACCGAACGCCACATTTTTCTATCCTGGCACGCATTTCTCGCCTCGTCCACATTAATATCGTCTCATACATGTTCATCTATTGCTCACACTTTTAACATTTCCGTCTTTCAAAATTTCGTTCATATGGTCGTGCCAACCCTTTCTTGAGCGTCCCCGACCTCTCATTCCATTCCTCTCCGCTCTGTATATTTTCTTCGCTCCTCATTCATTCTCCCCATGTGACCAAACCATATCAATCTCACTTTCATTCTAGTAATGACATATTTCTTCATCTTACATTCTTTCCTTATGTCCTCATTTCTTACCCGGTCATTACATCGTTCTATTACAAATCCTTCTTAACGATCTCATTTCAACTGCATTTATTCTACTTTCATGCGTCTTCTGCCATTATTTCATATTTTCTTGAGCATATTGCAAACTGTCCCCAACGTTATGTAGCTTCTTCGGAAGAGTATAACGAACCCAATTTCAAATAGGTGGGCGTCCTATGTAGACTTTTTAAAAAAACATATTAAATTAACAAGGGAAATAGGAATTATAAAATTCTCTTCTCTTTCTCAGCCTTATCTCATCCACTCCAGGACGAAGGCCTCCACCATCTCCTTCCAAACCGTTCTATGTTGTGCTCTTTAGCACCCTATTGACACTAGCATGACGGCTGATGTCGTCCCTCCATCTCATTGGCGATCTCCCAACATCTCTGGTTGTCTTCGGTGTGCATACTAAGGTGGCCTGCCCATCTCCATTTCAGGGTAAGAATACTGTGAACGATATGAAGCAGTTTTGTTCGTTGACTGATGGTGTAATTTCGCACCCTGTCTTTCAGACTTAATTCCAGAAAAATTAACTAAAAGAAATAAAACATTCTGCATATTCCTCACATATCGACATGCCAACGTCAACTGTAGTTTTATTACAATAAAATTGAATTAAAATAATTCCCAAATAATTGATTTTGCACCACGGAGTAGGTATTATCATTTTCTTTGGATGGCATTTAAAAGATTGTTTTACACATAAATTAAGTCGGTTGTAATATTAAAAATAGCAGGTGTTAGATAACGAATTGTATATACGTTAAATAAGATAGGTCATAAAACAACACCTTGGAAAAGCAATAACATGTGAACCAATTAACTTCTCGCGATACACATAAACTTATGCGTGTTTTGCTATGTTCCGATAATATAAAATATTTTAAAAAAGTCACATATTAATAAAACATTCAGACATTGCGTAAAATAAACAAGTTCAATATTATTGGAATAATTTGCACATCCAGTTACAAACAAAATATACTTAAAACAATTACATAGGTTCAATTCAGATTCTATATCGATAAAAATAACCCAACCGTTCTTTGATTTATTATTTATAAAATTGCATTATTCTAATACTCCAAGAACCCGACCAATAAAAAGTAGCAGTTTCTTGTGTTCATATTATAATAACTTCGAATAACCTCGAAAGACATGAAAGAGATCCATAAGATTCCAATAAAAGAATATATAAGTATTGAATTAGTCCTGTTGAATATACCGGTTATACACCTTTTGCGAAATAACCGGAATAGGAGACAGGCAAAACATCTGATAGAGGTACAATGTATTAGTATATCAGTCAATAGTATACTTCTGCACCTGGTCAATCATTTCTCTTTGTTATTAAAACCATTTTTCATTAGTAGTTTTGATTTTCTAAGCAAAACATCACAAAAATGAATAAAGCAAGAGATTGATTGGGTACATTGACACAAAATATAGTTGTATTCAATAGAGAGGATAATGCCAATTATTTGTATGTATTATAAGTATTAACTATTTACGTATCAAAGCATCTTGTATAGACTCTTCAATAGTTTAATCAATTCACATAATAGCGAGTTACATTAATTCCTTGTCACTCCAGTATAATAGGCACATGAGGACCAATCTTTAAACTTTTGGCATGTACAAAATCTAACTCAGCAGTTTATCACATACGCAGGACAATAATATACATACTAGAGACGATACACGGAATAGAGTTTAATATTATTTAACGAAAAACGCCTGACAACGGAAAAAATACAAAAGCTGTCCAAAACAGAATATGAAGTCGGGGTCGTCAGAGAAAAGGATGGCATGACCATGTGAACGACACTCTGAAATGGGGAAATTTAAGAAGTTTGAACAAGAGACGAATGTATGAGACGATTCTTAAATATTTATAGGGCGATGGGTGCATTTCAAGGCAGAAAAATGTGGCGTTGGATCTTTTTTACCTATTCTTCATTGATCTTTTCTACCGTGAGGGAAATGGCGTGATGTGTGATGATTATGTATGTTTAAAGTCCCAAGTAGTAATTGAGTGGATGCACAGAGAAAACAGTACCTAAGTAAAAAAAAATAGCATGACATATAGGTACTTTTGAGTTTCTTCCTCATGCTAATTCATTGCTGTGTATGAATGAGATAACAGTGAATATATTTCGAATTATAGCATAAAAGTAGTGCATGGGCTTTGGCAAAAGTTTTGACACTAAACTCTCCACAGTAGGTAGGTACCTACATAATTTGTGAATCATAATTTTCTTTTTGAAAAGTTGACAGTCCCGGAATACGATTTTATGAATTCCATTTCTATTGTACTTAAATTCTATACTTAAACAAAACTGAAAAAAAAACGTTTTTCCAAAACGGAGCATTTAGAAAAATTGATGAAATAATAATGAGAAGAAAATAATCATTAAGTAGGTATTTATGGAAAGCTGTTCTAAGCAAACAAGAAGATATTTCTTTCTTCGAGGAAACAGACATACAACGACTATAGAGAGAACGCTTGTAGAATGATGAAACTGTTGCTAATTGGCAATAATTCGATGGAACTTAAATCTAACGTGGATATACAGAGTCGGATCAATGCCCTCTGGACGGAGTATAAATTAGAGAAAAATATCAAATCCAAATGACGATGGTCGGATCGGCGACTTTCAATTTATTGTAAGTAAAATAGGTACTCTAAAACGAATAAAATTATGTTTTTAGTTTGGATCTGAGACGATTCACAACATTAGTCCCCTAAAATATGGTAACATATTACTTATTAGGTGCGTGTTAGTCTCCCTAGAAGCAATATGAAATATAATAATCATTTTATATATTAATATTTTATTAAAGTTATGGGATTATGAAAACATGATAAATCTTCAATGTCATTTGCTTTGATTTTCGAATGGCTAGGCTCTTATCGCATTCATGTCATTTCATGAATATGATGTACCTTTTTAGCAATTTGAAAATAAAAATAATAAATTTTATGTTTCCCGAGCTTGGGGTCACTTTGAAATATTTGACAGTTCAAAAAATTGAGAAGCACCGATCAGATATTCATCAAAATCTAATTTGGTCTAGAAGCGAATATTAGATATACAAATTTGCTAAATTTTAAAAGAATCGTATGAGTACCTACGTAATTTTAGTATATAATCCATAAAGTATAATAAACAAGCCGAACATAGTACACAACACACACATCATAATATACATTGTGATGAAACTTTCAGAATAAATCTCACGTATCTCACTTATATCTGCAATAAAAAAATATACTTAAAAATTGTGAATTCATAACTCCCCACTATATCCATTTGGACTAGTGAGGAGTAAAAAACATATGTTATAAATAGTAAGTAGCCGCAAGCTTAAATGTGCACCAAAATAACAGGAAATGTGGTTTAATTTTTTTCGGATAAGGATTTCAACAATAGATTGAATATGATAACCAATAATAGGGTTAACTATTTTACTTCGTCTCTATTAAGATAATTAAAAATCTGTTAAAAAATATCTTTGACTCCCGACAGGGAAAAAAATCCAATGTTTGCGCATATGCAATAATAAAAATATTCGATTACTTACACATTGGTACAAGTAGGTAAATAAGACAATAATGACCTTATAAGTCTGGCGCAATTCAGGGGTGACTTCTATGCGAAAAATGCATTGTCACCTCAGATATAAGAATTGTAGCTTTCATTATTTACAAAAAAACCAATTCTCTCAATAGATGGCGTTACAACAAAATAAATAAAAAATAATAAGATTGTTGTTCATAATTTCACCCATAGATGGCTATAGTAAAAATTCCTTATTTTCAAGCGAAAAGAATTTCAGTATTACAATATATAGAACTTCCAAAATTGAATTGATAGGGATCTCATTAAAAAGGCATAATTGGTGAACGTTGCGCATAAAGTGATCACGTAAACCAGCCGATGACAGGTCGTAAGCCCTGTAGGTGCCATGATTTCCCGGTTCTCCTACAGTAAATATTCCAACTTCGTCTCTATTGAGATAATTAAAAATCTGTTAAAAAATTAACTATCTTAATTCAATAAAGTGCGGTGTTGATAATTCAAAACAAATCTTAGATAAGTACAGTTTTCGGCAAATAACGCCCCCATATACGACAAAAACCCTCAAGTTATTTGCCGGAAAGTACAATATTGTATTAAGGCTAATTATTATCTTTAGAACAACCTAAATATTATAATAAATATTTAGGTTGTTCTAAAAGCCAGAAATATCTAGTATATTGGTGTGAAATCAGTAGGATCAATTATAGTTTATAATTTATTTATTTATTTACGGTAAAAAAAAAGAGTTGGCATGATCACACAAGTGAGATTTTGAAAGACGGTAATATACGAAGTCAGAATAATTGGAGAGTATGTATGACGCGATGCATTGATGTAAAAGAGGCAAAACACGTATATCAATATTATGTCTGGCGTTCTGTTAACATTGCTTACCCCAAATAGGGTAACGGTGTGATGGTATGTATGTATGTTTCTTGACGAATTTCATTTTATTTTTGTCGAATCCTTTTATCCGTAGTTGGTACATGGATTAAAATATAAATTATATTTTATAATTTCATAGTTATATTTTAATATGGTATGACTACAAAAGAACAGGCTAATTTGAATTGGAAATGTAGATTAGCATATATAGTGATTCATTGTATTTTTCATAAGGTGCTTAAGAATGCAAATATGTTAAAAGGAACGTATCTATGTATGAAAAAAATAATTTAGATACATAGAGACAATGTAATAATTCATTCAATTTATATTTGTTATTACATAAATGAAGAAATTTGTAAAGATTACTTAGGGCAGGCGTTGAGGTGAAGATACTAATACCTATCGTAAGAAATTCACTACAATGTTTCATCATCCAATTGATATAGGTACAATACCTTTTGTACAAGACACGCAAACACATTTAATGTGTAGGAATAGGTGTATTATGCTTATTTATACAAGAACTTTGATTGTACACATTTATAAAATGAATATTATTTGTACAGCTGCTATACAAATAAATTGGAAAATTTAGAAATATAGAAACACGAAGTATATGTTGTTGAAATATGTAGTTGTAATACTCTCAATTATGTGACAATTCTTGTGCTACAGGTAAAATATAGTTACAGGTCAAGGCTAGATTTGGATGCCGGTCTTCTGGATTTCCTCATTAATTCAATATGTCTCCAAATAATTCGGCAGAGTAGGAATGAAAAAAAATCACCCGAATGCGTCCCTGGGCGACGGCTTGTAATCTGAATATAAAATAATATTTAGTGATTCACGTACCTAATTCGGCATAACACAGTGCTCCGATCATGGAAAGTACTCCAGACATGATCCACACTATGATAGCTTGGCCCGTTGAACCGGAGTATCTCAGTACACCTTTGGGAGACACGAAGATCCCAGCTCCGATGATGATACCCACTATTATAGCCACTCCGTCCAGGAGTCCCAACTCTTTCTTCATTTTGATCTTCCCGTCCGAATCTGACTTCTTCATGTCACCGGCCTCCTCAGGGGTTCCCGTGATCACGATCCGCGGAGGACGCGACTCGGCTGCAGACACTTTCGCCATAGCAGAACTTTCACACTTGGATTAATTAAGATACAACACAAAAGACCAATATGTCATACACTAATATAATATGTCCCGTCCCTATTATCGCCGCTGTCGTTAGAGGACAGTGTAACAGTGCCAAAACGTAAACATTCCGACAGGAAGTTAAGAGATCGAAGAACGGCAACTTCCCGCGCTGACCGCTTCGAGAGAACAGTCAACAAATGCAACTACCACGCACTACGACCACGACAACAATGAACGGTTATCGCGGTGGCGGTCACCACGTGGAGTGTTCGGCTCTGTTATGTTCGGCTTGGTTCGACTTACCGTTCAGCCGTACACTCGGGAGATAACGCACCGGACACAATCACAATCACAATTTACGCGATACATTTCGCCGATAATAACACTAACACAGCACTTTCTTATAACAATTTCGTCAATATATGTACACGCGCCGATCATCGCTAAGAATGCGCGCTGTGTACAATTTCCTCGCGTGAAACATTAAAATACGTTCAGCCGGATCGAGATTATAATACCCTCGGTGTTAATTTTAAGCGAATATCCGTCGGAGGCAAATAATTGAACATTCGTAGCAGAGGCGGAATAGAGTCCGCATACTTTTAATATACGTCTGTTTATCGTTAATCTCGCGTTCGCGTTTCTTAAGAATAAGTTACGATAAATTAAACGAGTAACGTTTGATTTGATTGTTAAATCCGAATTCATCAGAAGAAGGTAGCGGTATGGGAGGAGACGCGACGGTTGAAAACGGGCAAATCACGACGGTGACAGCTGTTATTCCCGTGTCCTATCTCAGTCAACTCTGGCGCATGCAAATAATTCCATCGGTCCTATGAATGAGAGAGGACAAAAGCGATTAGGTCGCAGGACCTCTATAACCACATTGTACTATACAGACAACTACAGACGATTATCAGCCTTGTGATATGTACCCAATAAATTTATTTTCGTTTGCAAGGGTGACCATGCAGGTTGATACCAAAAGAACAATATCAGAGGTAAAAAACATTTTATGTCGATTTATCAAATGCTTTTATTCCAAGCATACAAAATTTAAAATATGTGGTATTGGAATTATATGGGGTAACCGCATTACAAGTAACTTATCCAAGCTCAATTTATAATGCAACGTTCACGTTCATGAGCCCGAGCCGAAATAACTTTATTATGTAAAAAATATTCTATGGTTAACAATTGCCCAAAATATTGAAATATGTATTGAATCAGATTTATAAAATAAATAGTGTTTTTTTTTTCATCGATATAAAATTAATTTTTGAAACACCTTGATTTGAATCCTTTCCACTCGTCATCATAAAATAACAACATTAGAAAATAGACGTACCATTGCATACATGACATATCTACTTATAAAATTATTGATGGTGCCGTTAACTCTTGAGTCTCTTGTTGGGAGTCCTCCCATAAATTATCCCTCTCGTAATACTAGAAAAAATCTAACTTTCAGATTGCCTCTCTGCAGAACTCATCATCTCCAAAATTTATTCACCCAAAGGGCATGTAACATATAGGTACCTAAAAAGTTTTTTGATAATAAAAAGAATGTTGATATTTTTAGATACCTATACTATATAAAATAAACGACCGCCGTGGAACAGTTGGTAAGTCGTTCGGTTTCTGTGCGGGCATCCAGGGTGCGATTCCCAGCAGAGGAGAAATTTATTTCTCACGCAAATATTGCTTCTCTGGGCTGGAAACACTAGTTAGCTGGAAGAAATTGTCTTTCGGAAATAAACTCGCAACTTGCGCAGGGTATAAGGAAGTGTTCATTATTATTATTAAAATATAAAAATGCCTTTATACGTTGCAGCTATTTCCTTGTGACACATTTTAACTAATATAATTAAAATAAATATCTTAGTGTCAACCATATTTGAGTATTTTTATCTCAACTAGTTTCGGAGACGTAAAACAGCTTCTTCGTCTGGACAGACTTATACCTATATATTATATACTAGTTGACATAATAACGTGGTTGACACTAAGATATTTATTTATTTTAATTATATTATAAAAATACTATTTCAGAAAACCTTGGAAGTTTATGGTAGCTGATTCCTGCTTTATTCAGTTAGACTGCGAATGCCAAAACCTTCATTTCCCTCTTTTTGTCCTTTTTCTTCTTCTGAATTTTCAGTACTTTCCTTCTTCTTCTTCTTCGATGGCACTACATCCCAAGTCGAGCCTTGGCCTCCTTTAACTTTTGCCTCCAACCCCGTCTGTCTTCAGCTGCCGTCCTCCAGTTTGTAACACTCAAGAGCTGCGCTGCATCCCTCCTCACCTCGCAACCTGGGTCTTCCTATTTTCCTTCTTCCTCCTGGATGGCCAGTCATAATTCTCTTAGGAATTCGCATATTTGGCATACTCTGAACATGTCCAGCCCATCTCAATCTTGATAGTCTTATATGTGTTGAGATACTGGGTGATTCATATATTCTCCATCTTTCCCTAGACCGCATATGCGGCAGAGAACTTTCCTCTCAAATATGTCCAAAGCTTCAGCGAATTTTATTGTAAGTGTCAACGACTCGCACCCGTATGTAACTACAGTCCTAAATATTGTCTTATATAGGAATATTTTGGTTTTCCTATGGACAAACACTGGCACCAAGGAGAAGTATGTCCTGTTACCTCTGTACTTACTTACTAATTTTTAATAGTTATTGTTTTTTATACTGCGCAGCTTAAAAAAATAATGTAATATCTGCAAACAAAATTGGGGGCAAATCCCTTCAAACGCTGGAATCAAAATCTTATGATTACCCATATCATGGATATAATTATCTTATGGATTTCTATTATATTATAGAACTTCATAAGATAATTATATCCACGATATAGGATATCGCGAGGGTTTTGATTCCACCGTTTGACGAGACTTGCCTCCTTGGTCTATGATATGCATATTGTTTACGTAGAATTTGTTGTAATATTTGTTTGTATGACTGTACGTTTGTTAGGTTTAAATAAAAATTAAGTATATAAAAATGAGTTGGTTGTGGCCAACACTTTTTAATCTTTATTTTTAGAAAGAATGAATATGTTCTTGTAACAGGTACATATAGATCCTTATACATTCCCTAAACTAAGCATAAATGTTTGTACTATAGGTAAACGAAATCAGTTGTGGCAGGATTCGAACTTGCGACTACTGTATTACTAATCCAGCGCACTAACTGCTCTGCCCATCTTATGTAATGCTTGCTTTTACATAAAAAAATTAAATGAAACATTGATTAGTTTATCGAAAATTATCTTTGAATACTAAAAAGAATAGTTGGCTTCACCTGCTGCCCATGTCTTCTATACCTTCCTGCTGATCCATCCACTACCTCAACTCCTCACAACAATATTGTTTTACTTTTATCGATCATCATCCATATCAATCTCACAAGTAAAGATTCTTGTATTTTTTAACAGAATGAAAACAAAAATAACATTGATGCATTATTTCATACATGATGTTCGAGCTTCTTACATTTCCCTACTTCAGAATGTCATTCACATGGCTGTGCCAACCTTTCTTGGAAGATCTGGATCTCTTGTTTCATTACTATCGGCTTTGTATATTTTCTTTGTTCATTCTACCCAAGTGGCCAAACCATCTCAGGATGTTAATTTTCATTCAATTATTGACATATTTCTCTAAATTTTTTATTGCATTTCTTATGATACAATGCTGCATCCTATCAGCGGCATCTCTTTCCACTGCAAATCCGATCTGATTCGCTAAGAACTTACCTTCGAGACGGAGAATAATGCGGTAGGTAGGTATATTTTAATAGTAATAGTTTGGTAGTATATAAATAGTCAAGCAACAGGTAGGTAAGTTTTGAATGTAGTGCCTTTTTATGTTGTGCTCCCTTTTATAAGGTGATGCATACCCACACATGTGGCTAGCTACCCCAAATTGTGTAGATATGCTGTGAATACTTAAGAGTAAGTGAGTAATACTGTGAATGAACGTACAATATAGATAAATAAAACACAAACAGCTGAATAATTAGGTTATAAACTTTTACAGGTATAAAAAACTTATTTGAGAAACAACTTATGTTTATTCTTATTTTATTTTTTTATGTGCATCTAAGAAAACTAACACATAATATCAAATATGAATTTGCCTCCAATTTGAATCAAAGGTCCGAATGCAGAGTCCGACCTAAATACTAACCATGTTTTCATTGCACAGTCGCTCACTTAAGTTAGGAGATCACGTGACTTCCTAACTGGAGGATGCTACAAAGTTTTTGTATGAGAATTGCAATGGAAAGACAATGGCGGACGCTTCTTGGGTGCACTGGAGAGTTGAACCGGTGAAATAAAATAAAAGCAAGATCCAAATTATGTATCAACAAACATGGTTTAAAAAAATACCAAATAACTTGTTACGTAAGTACAAGAATGAAGACAAAAATTTCGAGAAGTATCAAGAGGGTTACTTAAATAAACGCCTGAAATTATGCAACGGTGCCGAACCCTTGGTGCGTTATTCGAAGCGCACCGCATATACTTCAACATATGTATGGAAATTAAGATAACGAACTGGCTCGTGAAATGATAGATGACTCATACAAATGTTTGACGACTTTGGCGCGCCGCACCGATGACCTATGTATGTAGGTACAATATGTATGTTAGTTTGCCGATTCTATGTTAGGCGGCGCGCATATCGCTATTGTATAAGTTTGTTTAATTACAAATTACTATAGCACATTGGTTATTGTATATTAAAAAAATAAAAACATATTTAAAACACCATGGCACAGACCCTTTCAACACATTGTCATCGAAAGAAAGTTGATTCAGACAATACCAGATTTTGGATTTTAATATGCAAGTGTTCGTAAGTATAAATGATCAAAGGTTTCCTACAAAAAATAAATAAGTGTGTTTGCTCCACCGAACCGTTCAACTTATTAGT
Organism: Molanna angustata; assembly: GCA_963576475.1. Lineage (NCBI taxonomy): Eukaryota > Metazoa > Arthropoda > Insecta > Trichoptera > Molannidae > Molanna > Molanna angustata. The sequence goes on from OY754968.1 coordinate 18,928,155, forward strand.
TAGCAGCTGCCACTGATTGCAGAGGCATATATAAATACTTAGCGCATGCGCGTTGGCGTAAACTAACATTTGCGAACTGTCAAAAAGTAAAATTGATCGCGAGGAACCTTACGACAGGTTTAATAATAAAATACAAGATGTTTTGATGATGATTTTAGCGACTTCGTCAAATATGTATTGGGTTTAGAAGGTCGACATATAAGTCTAATGATTTGCCACTATGCTTTGGTGGTTGAAATTACTGTGTTTATAAAGTAAATAAAAAAGGATATATTATAGATTTTCTAAATGTTGTTTTTTAATGTTCCTTTGATATTTGTGCAAAATGAACCATATATACTTTATACTACTTAGTTTAGAAGGTCGACATATAAGTCTAATGATTTGCCACTATGCTTTGGTGGTTGAAATTACTGTGTTTATAAAGTAAATAAAAAAGGATATATTATAGATTTTCTAAATGTTGTTTTTTAATGTTCCTTTGATATTTGTGCAAAATGAACCATATATACTTTATACTACTGACCAGTGGGACTTTTTTACTAAAATACCACTATGAAGAGTTGGGTGCTGTACTAGCTGTACATACTTCCTTTTCTAACAGCATTCCCATTGAACGTGAAGACAAATGTTTCATAGCTTTGCAGTCTTAGAAAATATTATAATTTAATTTAAGGTGACATGCATCTTGTGTGAACTTTTAATGCTGAATGTAACAAGTGTGTTACTGTCGCAGCATAATAAAACACAAATGTATAGAAAAAGAAATATGTATAGTGAAACAATTTACAAATTGAAAGTAAAACTTACATTTTTATCAACTTGTTTCTAAATCAAATTTGAAAATTCTTGATGATCCATCCTCGGATGTTGTAAGTAATACTTTAGATGCAGATGAGTAAAACATGTCTAATAATTCTGCTCTATGGCCAGTCATGGTTTTTATTAAAACTCCTGATTTTGAATCATATATTTTGAGGGTTCCATCCAAACATGCCGCTATCAAGTAATGGTCTACCCAACAAAGGAAAATTATCCCTGATGCATCGTCATTACTTTTATCGGAGCATTTATGCCTAATATTTTGTCGACCAACATCCCAAATTGTTAAAGAACCTTCCAGAGTTCCTACAAAAAGAAAAAATATTGTAAAATTTATCATAGGTTTTGTTAGTAAAATTAACCGTTTCAGTGCTAATCCCGAGACGTTATCGTGATGAATCATGCGCTACACCAGTGCGGATCACGATAGGTAATCGTGATGGACAATGCTCCACTTAAAATCGCTGTAGAAATCTTATTTATCGACATATCCAAAATATAATAATCACACCGTGTAACCGAACCATTTATCTAAGTAAATATGATTTTAAAAAAATAAAAAAAAAAAATTGGTAGATGGCAGTAAAGTGTTTACTTTTTGTCTATTTCATTCCGAGACGAAATCGGGACCCACACTGAGATACCGCTTTGTATGGATATTAATGTTGCGTATAACCCATATCCGAGTTCGTAGAGATTGTGCGCCGGTTTAGATAAATATTTATGTACGGTTTTTATTTAGTTTATAAAAGAAAAGTATTTTGTTGTAAATTTATATGTTTTTATTTGTGTCTTTAACGTTGATTCATATTTCAAAATAACTCTTTTTTTAAAATTCATGTGTTTTTGAGAGTAACTTTGATTTTTTGTGTTACCGACTTTTAAAATCTTACTAGGTGATAGACAAAATACAATGAACATTTTTTGCTATTATGAATGAATTTTGCTTTCACAAATGTTCCGAAAAAGTACTCAGAGCCTGTTGAGTTATTACAGTATTATTTATAACAACCAATAATTTTATGACTATTTTCTACTATATAAGTTGATAAAGTCGCGGTGCAGCGGCGCATAGGTCATAGCGCTTACAGATAAACTTCATACAAACGTATAAGGCACTAAGCAATTGTTGAAAATTGTGTTTGTTTTCGAAGAAATACTTAAAAATTTATGAATTTTAAGCTGATTTTTATTCACTACATACTTTCCTATATCTTTTTTTACCTATGTGATATTTTTTTGCTAATTAGTCATGTTTTTGTAAGCTGGAATGTTGAAAAAATCAGTTAAATAGTATGCAGAAAAACAAAATAAACAAAAAATTGTATTCAACATTTAAAACAACTAAAAACGAATATTCTTGTCAAAGATTTCAAGTATCTCAGGTGAGTAGTTATTGAGATATGACGATTTTAATTTTGTCCGAAAATTGCGCCGCACTGAGGTGTTACATTGTTTAGCATACGCCTAGCACGGAAAAGGTTAAAGATTTTTATGGTTTGAATTATATTAAACAATGATATAAAAGTTGATACTCTTTTATCCTTCTTCATTCATTTTATTATGACAGCACACAGTACAAGCATAAAACTATTATAAGATCAACAGAAATACAAAAATAACATGTACCTCTTACGTACTACAACTAATTTAATAAAAATAATACGACCTGATTTTTTGTAGGTGCGTGCATTAGAGTTTATAATATTTCATAGTACCTATTATTAATGAGAATTTTAAAAAAATATATAAATGTATCAATTTTCACCCGTTAGGGACAGTCAGATGACCCTAAAAATATTAATATTATCAGTCACCTGATACAACCACATGTTTTTAGCAATACATACAGTAATAATATAGAAAGTTGAATATAACATACCAACTGCTAATAATCCCAAAGAAGCATCTTTACAAAAGCAAAGTGCCTCAACTTCTGATCCCACATCCAGTATACCAATGACTTTACCAGCAACAGATTTTGTTAAGATAACTTTACCTGTAATAAATATAACGAATAGTCTTGAAGTGTGACATTGAATAATAATAAAAAAAATATACACTAAATGGTGCATTGGTGTTGACAGTTTAGTATTAAAGATTTCCCAATTCATTATTTTCAAAAACATTAAACTAATAAAAATTGTAGTCTTTTGGCAGTGTAATACGTTGACAACATTTAAATCATACTCTACGCAAGAGAGAAGTGGTATAAAATAAAATTCAATTTTACAGCAGAAAAGTATAATGCACTTTATGGGTACCTACACGGGAATTCATTGTAATAGATATCAAAGAGTCATGCTTATCTGCTGATGACGTCATAAGTTTTTTAGGTCTTATTTACCGGCATTTATGAAAAAATGAATTCCACTTCATCTCTCTATTGATACAATTATTAATCATATATTTTATTAACAATTACAATTATTTTATTTTATTACTGCCAATAAACTGCATAGCAATTTGGAGGCAATACTTGTATTTTTTTTCTGATTGAATAATAAAAAACATAAAAAAAATTATGAACAGGTTGATAATCCAATGCAAGCATCTGGCAATATGGTGATTTAAAAAGAGTCATATGTAATGGCCTTCTTCATTTAGCGATAATATTTCAAGTTCCTAGGCAAAAAATTATCCAACTGTCGATTCGTTCATGAGAATTCAATTCTCTGAATGAATCAACATTATTAAGCCAAGATGCATGTACGAAGGAACATTTTGTATGAAGTAGTTGACTTTTTGCATGCTAATAACACCAACTAGAGGCCTCGCAGCATATATGTTCCCATACATGGATTTACTCAGAATTCGGAGTAGAACATTTTATGTGAGTTTTGTGTGTGTCTGTGTGTGTGTGTGTCCCCCCCCCTTATAACTTTTGATACGCTCAATTTACAGAGCCCAAATTTTCAGAATATATAAATAGTTATAGGCCTACAAAACTTTTATACTCAGAATTGTGAATTTTTGTTTCATCAGGGGTTATCAACTTTTGAAATTCTGGTTTATTTTTCCATATATCTCAGAAACCATAAAAGCTAGAACGCTGAAAATTGGTATAATCATAGACAAATATAAAATCTCAAATTGGTATTTTCAAAAAAATTGCAGGGTTTCTCAAACATTTTTTACTAAGTAAAATATTTTTTTTATGATAAATTTATGAGTTTAACTGCTTATATTTCGAAATTTTTTAAAAATATTGAAAAAAGCCGAAACACCCCAACAAGATAATTTAATTTTCTATAAAAATATTAACATTGTATTAGCACATCTCAATTTTTTTTAACAATTTTTATAAAAATTGAATTTCGTGACGATATTACTTCATACAATTTGTATGGCAGTCGCCTTCACACAATATATAAGACTTAATAGTTTGATACTAATCTCCAAACATACATGCATACCATCATGCTGTTTTCATATTCTGGGTAGGATCAAAGGACTGACCTCCATACTATCCTATCTTGACATACATACCTAGGTACATGTGTTGTATAGAAAACCAAATATCTTAAAATATTAAATAATTTGTATTTATGGGTTTATAGTTTGGTACTTATCTTTCAACTTTACATACTATCGCTATCAACAGTTGGATCTCATGTGTTACATGCAACTAGTAAAATAATATATGTAGGTAAATAGTGACCTTACCATCAATAGAACCAGTAGCTATAATATTGTTGTCAAGATATGAATCTATAGCAGTAATTGAAGCAGAATGTCCCAATTCTGAAGCAATGTGGTGAATTACAGTTGAAGATTTCAAATCCCAAATTTTAAAAGATCCATCTTCATATCCAACTGATAATCTTCGACCATCAGACATGAGCTGAAATAATGTATAAATATATTTTATTTATTTATTTTACTGATATTTTTTTTTTAAGTCCGTAGACTTTTCTTATTGGTACTAGCAGTATTCACATTTGTAGGTCAGAATTAAAATTAAAAAGTAAAGTGATACTTCATGTATCAGGACTATTAGCACATAAACTATATAATATGTATTATACTAGATATATAATAATACTCACCACACCACATTCTGACTTTTGTCCATGACTTTGAAGAACTTTGGTGTCCCCTGATGGAATTTTCCACATGTAAATTTCACCAGCTGTCGCACCGCAGAACAGGACCCTCGAACCGTGATGCCATTTTCCCCATGATAAATCTCCTGCTTGATAATTCCATATGCAATTCCATTCATCCTCTTGATTACTCGGGCACTTTGTAACCCTAACTGAGCCACCCATGTCCGCTGTAGCCAAATACGCTCCATCATGACTAAAAGCAGCAATAATTACAGAATCTTCGTGCTCTGTACATTCGTGAACAACTTCTCCGGTTTCTATATTCCAAACATAAGCTTTGTCATCTTCTCCTCCGGTAACAGCTAGCTTTCCCAGCGGATGAATAGATCCGCAGAATACAGATCCAGTGTGTCTATTGAATATAGTAATAGCATCTTCTTTAATTGGTTCACCACTTTCAGAAACATCGTCATCGTCATTTGAAAGATCTCCGTTATCTGCTGCTTCTAGTACATCATCTAAATCTCCAACATATTCTAACTCATCTTCATCAAACACTTCTTCTTGCATAATATCATCATCTCCATGAACAGATGACGGGGGAGTATCTTTCCTCATTTTCTGTAAAAACCAAGGACGAAAACTTTAATTTGATTCAGAAATATGATTTAGTCTAGGAACACCACCATCAGTTAGGAGAACCAAATAAAAAACAGTACTAGCTTTCGAAAATATTAATAATATGAAAATTATTAACAGAAAAAGCTTGCAAGTGAAACGTCTAGTCATAATTGCCAAAATTTAAACAATACAACTACATTTTTAAAATAAATTAAACACTTGTTTTTCTTTCTACATTTATTTTTACTCTCCAGAACGACCGTTTCGCCTGGTGAAGGCCTTTTCAACCAGTTGAAAAGGCCTTCACCAGGCGAAACGGTCGTTCTGGAGAGTAAAAATAAATGTAGAAAGAAAAACAAGTGTTTAATTTATTTTAAAAATGGAATTCTACATAGTAAACGCTGTCAGTGTAAACAAAATTAAAAGTGCAATACAACTACAATAAAATCTTATGATTATAATTAATGGACCACGACATAAATTGATAAATTACATACTAATAAAAATACATATTTCTTATCAAATCTCTCATAAGGAACAAAATGTTTTCTGTACTAAAAAATAAACTAACAATAGAGCAAGTACATAGATAAACATTTTTTTGATAAAAAAAATAATAATTGAATCTTGATTTAAGTTATTTTTGTATTTAAAATAAAATATACATACTTCATTTATTACCTTCTGTCATACACGAGGTGATGGGTGAACAAAAACAATATCGTATCAATAAGTTCTCTTTTCTATGATCGTATCGTAATATGCGTAATGTCAAAATTGTCAATAACATGTGACCACAGATTATACGATCGTCGATCGTGATGTATTAATCTATGAAAATAAATTTTATTTAGAGCCTAATGAAACTTATTGTTTTATACAAGGAAACATCAACGCTATGATGGCGCATCCCTCAACTCATCAACTCAGCTGCTAAGACCCTCACCAGAGGTGACCTGAGGCCTAAGGCGACACGGAAAACACCTCATGGCTCAATATGCGAGAAGTCGCGTTCCCTGCTGCGGTGACCCAACACTGCACCCTGCCGCAAAGCTTTTGCCCAGTTGATGATCTCACCCTGGTTCCGTGGCATCAACAGCGTACATGTGTGTGACGTATCATGTCACACAGAAATGTGGTCAGTGGTCACTATCGAGAACACAAGTCGACCGATGAATGCATCACACCAAACCGTCCTTTCACCACCGGCGTCGAATGATAAGAAGCGCCGACGGCAAACCTTCGCCACTCGCACAGCCGCAGCTCTATTAGCTACATCCTTAGATGTAGCTGAACTAGACGATTGTAAATCCTTCAACTATTGGATAAACTGAAAATCATTGTTGTTTATTGGCAACCCTTTTTTAAGGCATAACAAATGTCACAGTAGGTTTTTATATGTGCATATAGAAGAATAATATAAAATAAGCGGCCCGATCGGCATTTTACTAAATGAAAAATCTTCTCCTTAACGATAATATTAACTTAAAGCTGAGACAACGAATGGTCAAGTGTTACGTGTGGTCAGTGCTGCTTAGTGGGGTGAAGGCGTGGAATATTATAATATACCGCCTTGAAGCATTTGAAATGTGAATCCACCGCAGAATGTTGAGAATATCATAGACTACATGGTTATGGAGGTAAAAATATAGCATCCTTCAGCTTGTTATAAAGGGGAAGATCGAGGGTCGTAGAGGGATCGGAAGAAAGCAACTTTCCTGGCTTCGAAACATCCGAGAATGGACCGCTATGAGAACTGTGGAGGAGCTGTTTCGCAATGCCCAGGGCAGGGAGGCTTTCTCTTAGGTGGTCCTGAAATGACACGAGAACAAGAAGTATATGTGCAAACCGCACCCTCCACGGAGAAATTAATACAATATGATATTGTATTGATTTTTGTACTAAACTTGTTCTAAGCCTAGTATTATTTTAACAAAAGTCATAGATGGTCATAGAAGTTGACGATAATAAAGTTCAAGTGACATTAAAATTATTTTAATTTGAGGTTAAGATTTCTTGAATTGGATTTATAATAATACATTTTGTTTTTTTTAACGTCGTTTTTGAGATCTTCCTTCCATTTAATTTATTCAGAAATATATAATCTCTCTCTTGTGATCGAGTAAAATGTCATTTCTAAAGAAAGGTAAACTGCATATTTGCAAATAAACAAAATTTTTAATATAACATAAATCATACATAACTAATAAAGTTTTGATTTTCTCTTTACAGCTATTCTCGATGTAAAACCATTAATGTACGAAGCTAGACGATATAGAGGAAAAATAAATATTCAAAGACCAAGAAAACCCCATTTTATTAGACAAGTGACTATTGATTTGTGCAAACCGATCCTCCCGAAAACGGAAAATAAATTGGCGTGCAAATTGGGAGAAAAAAGTAGATTCACACAAGATATAGAAAATCCATTTGAACACATACTAGCGAAAGAATGTTTGAATTGGTTTAATCATTCTCAAATGGTAGCTTTCGTGCATGTGAATCCTGTGTCGATGAATGAAAAACTTCCAGTGTATTCGGAACTTGTGATGGAAAACATGCATTTAAGAACATATGGCAAGAAGATAGTCAGAATGGCTTTACAAGGCACCAACTATGAAGAATGTATCAAGTTATTTAATTCCCATAATAATATAATATTTTCTGAAGCAATTAAAGTGGATAAATTGCTGAAGCTGCTTAAAAGAATTCCACAACTTTTATTAATGGGTAAGTGTATCTTGTTTTAGTAGTGTTCTCCAAATCAAGTACTAAAGCGTGATTGGGATATACATTCATCGGTAAAATCTTATCATACCTCTTCTACAATAAAAAATCCACATCTCATTTGAAATGGAAAAAATGTGAAATTTCAATTCTCATTGTATGAAAAATTGAATTCACGAGTCTAGATAATAAAAACAATCCTATTTTTACCAAAAAATGTGTTTAGTATGAATGAAAAGTTTCTTACACATACTTTTTGATGTGGCACAGTTGGTAAACTGTTTGGCTTCTCTGCGACCGTCCTGGGTTTGATCCCCAGCAGAGGAGAAATTTATTTAAATTCATTTTTCACAAATTTTGCTTCTCTGGGCTTGAAACACTGGTTAGCATGTTTTATGCCATACTGCAATAAACACGTTACGTAGGGTGCAATGAATTGTTTATTATTATTACTATTTGCTTGATTACTAAATTTGTAAAGGGTTGATTGTATATCTTTAACAAAACTAATCTTCAAATGGTGACTTCCTGACCTGGAATATCTTGAAGCTTTGTTGTGATGGACCTGGTAATGTTTACCTTGAGTGGATGCAAATATCCATAAAGAACAGCATTTCTTTATGTGGATGTTTAGTTTTAGGAATGCGTGAAAACAACTTATATTTTCACTTATGTCTGCTATTTAAGTTTCTGTGTAATATGGCATTCTTATTCAATATATTTTTTTTATAACTTGGTAAATTTTTTTTTTAGCTGGAATTGTTGATGGAAAGCTATTATCGAGGAATCAAATGATCGAATACAGTCAACTTCCATCTTTAGACGTAGCGAGAGCTCAGCTCTGTCAAGTTTTAAACATCGCTGGATCAAGTTTAGTAGATAGAATAACGCAGCCTCAGTTGTCTCTAGTTAATAATCTGGACCAATATGCCAAAATAGAGAGTGAACCAGATCATAATAAGAAAGAGTAATGCAATATAATACGAATATGTAGAATGTTTCAATCTATATTATGTAAGTACACAATTTAGCTATAAAATTTGATGTTTTTTTATTTACCTAGTCCTATATTATCAATATCATGTTGGATCCCAATATCATGTTGGATTCCAATATCATGTTGGATCCCAATATCATGTTGGATCTCAATAGCATGTTGGATCCCAATAACTAGTCATCATATTTCAAATTTACCACCAGTAAAACTTTTCAGATTTTCATAATTTAACGGTAATTTATTCAGTTGATTTTTCAAAATAAGTATTGCCTTACAAAAAAAATATTTATTTTTCTTTATAATTTATAAATGTGAAAAATGAAAAAATCACATTAATATTTTATTTACATTAAATCACACAAAATGTCCTAAGCTATAAATGTTCATATAATAAACTAAACTATAACACACAGTATAATGCAATGCACTTTGTTGTTTGAACATTTTTATTATGTATCACAATTCTCAGTCGCAAATTAAATAGGTATGTATGTATATAAATTGTTCTTAATTTACTGTAATTGAGCAGTTGTTAAGATCTGTATAGACTAGCAAGTCTCGTGAGGGCCACAGCAGCCTCCACTTCTTCTCTTCCATGATTACAAGAAGAGCACTGCATTGGAACATTTTCTTCGTATTCATAGAATGCAGGCTTATTTGAACATGATGGTTTTTGGGAATATTGATTGAGATCAGTAGAAGGGCACTCGGTTGTGATTTTTTTGTTTTCACAACCAGCATTTAAGTCCCTATTAGATTTTGGCAATGTTTTACGTCTTTTTTCTGTCCGATTTGGAAAACCGGTATTCCATGCGACATAATTACTTTGGCAAGGTTGAAATTTAGCAGCGCTTTCCAACCATTTATTTAAAAGTACTGGCGGGGATGTCTCTCCTGTTAATTTTGGTTCTGGTTTTAATTCCATGTTTGTTTGATGATCTATCTGAAGACCTTTCAAATATTTTTCCATTATATGACTTTTATATTTGTTTCCAGAATTAGAAGTACAGTGTAACACTGAGTCATTTCTGAATTCTTCTGTAGTCGAGCTGACATGGTAACACTGATCGTTATATTGGTTTTCTGTTTTGGATATTTCTAATTTTGTGAATGATGATAGTTTTTGCGATAGATTATGACCAGGGTAATTTTTGTAGCAATTCTCTTCAGTCATATCACTTTCGCCGCAAGTATCTGGACTGATTGGATCTTGTTCACCCCAGATGCTGTCGTCTGAACAAATACTAAACTGCTCAACATTTCCTTGAGCGTGATTGTTGTACGTTTTTATAAGATGACCCCAAGTTTTTCGATTTCGTTCATTCCCAGCATTCTTGAGTTTTCGACGCCAGTTTGCAAACCAGTTACAGATCTGTAAAAAGTAAATTTGTTTTTGAAATTATTACAAAAAAAATGGATGACTATACAGTTTATCAATAGTTAAATGTCATTCCATAACCTCAAAACAAGCAAATGCAACTATCCATTTATTTATTTAATTTACATTCAAAACGAGTGGGTTATGGCAACACTGAACTTTCCACATTATGTTATTGTACGCCTTCTTATCTCTTGAAAGATTGATAATCTCTAAATGTACATTCTTATTATTTAATACATTTTGAATACATATATTATATGGTGATGTAGAAAGCAGTGTCGGTATAGTGTTTTAATCACCAACAAACTTGGAAAGACTATATTTTTTATATAAATAATTATTTATGAACAAGTCATTGAACCCTATGCAAGTGGCGAGTTTATTGATAAAATGGCATTTCATTCCATTTTTGAATTATAAATTTGCTATAAACCACTTGTTTTTTGAGTCACTTCGCGACATGTTTCGGAAGCGCTGTCCTTCCATCGACCGGCGTGTCGAGACGTGTCGAGGCATTTCATTCAATTATAATTATCGTAAAATAACACGAACCATACTTCTGGGTGCGCAGAACGAAAATTAGTGTCTTTTTGCTTGGTTGGCATACGTGCGAATCTCCCCTGGCTCCACGGTGAAATGGTGAAATGGCTCAAGAAGTTTGACGAAAACTATACCTAATCATTATTTCCAGCCCAGAGTAGGTATAATATATTTTCAAAAAACTCGCAATATTTTTAGAATTCCGGACAATTTTCACATAATCAGCGAAATAGAAACAAATTAGTTGTGTAAGTAATGAAATATATTATTATTGGCAAGAAGAAGTAAATATTATTTATAACCAATTAAGTACCTATGTATTTTGTTTATCAACTTCCGTATGTATAAGGTAGGTACCCGAAAGTTTGAAAGTTCAAAGTTCTACTTCTACGTACTGCAGGGCTGCCAACTAATAAAAAAGTTTACCCTTAAACACAAGTCCAAAAACCCCTAAATTAATTAAAAATATCTAAAAGAGCTACCTATGTATACTCAACTATAAAATATTCTTTATTTTCAAAATATTGAATACCTATTTCGAATAATGTCTCTGTTTATATGTTCAAAAGGTTTCAAAACTTTTTAACGGATTAAATGCTTTGCATGATACGCAATTTCGTTGCAAAAAGAATCGGACCATCATTATACTTTGTAGAATTTCAATAAAGTAACTATTTTCATACAATATTATATAATTCTTTAATATGCATACAGCAGCATTGTATTATCAGTACATTTTTAACCTATCACATAAAACTGATGGAAACTTAGCTTTAAAAATATAAGGCCCCTAAAAATAACATTCCGAATTTTGGCATTCCTGATTTACATACTTTACAGGAGTTACCCCTAATAGTAGGTATGTTAGATTTCATTTCTTTTTCAAAAGTGATATTTTGTTAATACATGTAATATAACCTATCCATATTTTTTTATCGTCATCATCCCAAGACGAGAGAAATCAAAGTACTTAATATGTATAAATTATCGCAACTTGAACCAGACTTTCGGGTGTGCAGAGCTCAAAATCGTGTATTTTTGTTTGGTTGTTATAATATAACTATATGTCCAAATCGCCCCCCTCGTCGGTGAAATAGCTTGAGAAGTTTATAACTACAACTACATCTACTGTAATGTTGATAGATCGATTAAAAGACAATAATTATTGGTAAATAATTTGAAAGATCGCGCATAGGCTGTCTAGAATAATTTATAACAGTTGGTTGTATTTTTCTATGAATTAAAAAATATAGGTTACATTTAATTATTTGTTCATCGTAATGCGGTAGAAGTGCCGAAAATTATCAATTTATTTGTCGATTACTGAAAAGTAATAACCGATTTCTGTTTTACTTTCGATAACTGTATATTATTCACGTAAATAACTAATAGATTTACTCTAAAATTCACTATAACAACTGGTTTATAGATTTAAAAATATAGGTTACTTTTAATTTGTTCATCTTAATGCCATCGTCATGCGGAAGTTGTTCGGAAATTTGTCAAGTAATAACAGTGATACATATCACTGAGTAATAACCAATATCTGTTTTATTTTCGATAAGTGTATGTTATTCTTGTGAATAACTAAGATTTACTCTGAAATAATTCACTATAACAACTGGTTTATAGATTTGAAAATATAGGTTACTTTTAATTTGTTCATCGTTATGCGGAAGTTGTTCCGAAATTTGTCAAGTAATAACCAATATCTGTTTTATTTTCGATAAGTGTATGTTATTCTCGTGAATAACTAAGATTTACTCTGAAGTAATTCACTATAACAACTGGTTTAAAGATTTAAAAATATAGGTTATGCGGAAGTTATTCCGAAAATTGTCAAGTAATAACCAATTTCTGTTTTATTTTTGATAAATGTATGTTATTCGCGTAAATAACTAAAAGATTTACTCTGAAATAATTCAATATAGCTGTATTCATAATAGCTGGTTCATAAATTTAAAAATATAGGCTACATTTAATTTGTTCATCGTAATAACGCAAAAACAACTTAAATTTTCAAAATAAACTTTTTTTTACTTTTATGAAAATTGATATTATTTATTTAGCCCTGTATCTTTGGTTGATTAGTTAGATATCTAACAAACTGAACAAGGTTCAAGATATACTTTTAATAAAATAATAATGAAGATGTTACCTGAATGTATGTCAGACCAGTCTCCACAGCTAAAAGCTTCTTTTCTTCTCGATTTGGGTACGGATTATCTCTCCGACGGATCAGCCATTCCTTCAAAAATCTCTTTATCTCAGGAGTAAATAGTCTCTTTGCTGGTCGTTGTCCAACAGCAAACGACTTTCTGCAAAATACGAATTTATTAAAAAAATCTTTTTGGTTTTGCAAGTTTTTATGAGAAAAAAAAATGTTTAGTTCGGAAAAAATAATCATCAAGTAAATTATCAATTTACTTTAATTTAAAAATACATACATACATACCATCACGCCATGTCCCTTACGGGGTAAGTAGAGAGAACCGAGCGCCATACTTCTCTATTTTTGCACACATTTCTGGCATCCTTTACATCCATGCATCGTCTCATACATGCTCGTCGATTGTTCAAATTTTTTGTGTTTCCTTTTTCAAAATATCAATATTTAAAAATAACCAGTAAAATATATTATTCCTATTTTCCTCCTCATTCCCTTCCCTATAAAACTGATATTACAACATTAATATATCAGAGAGCAACACAACATTAAAAACTATCAGCGCCCTTGGTATGATCTCGAATCATTAAACGGCGCTGTACAAATAACTTATTATTATTATTACAATTTACAGACAATTGATTATTTCTGTAAACTTATTTGGTCCTCAAATGGAGTATTTTATTTTATTTTACCAAGAACAGCACACAGTACATGCATACAATTATTAAAATTAAATAAATAAAAATACAAAAATAACATGTACCTCTTACGTACTATACCTAATATCAAAATAATACAACAAAAAAGTGTGAATTAGTGTGGGTGCGCGCGTATTGTATTACTTGTTATTAAGACTGTATGTTTACAAAATAAAATAAAAAATATACTATGTTTACTATGTCAAAATATAATATTTATATACCTAAGTATTATACAATTATAAAAATATAATTCATAATGTTTGGTTATAAAAATCATATCAATCAACATATTTTATTAAAATCTTTTTTTAAATATTATAAAATTGATATTTTTAAATCGGTATTAAAGTATTTGGTACTAGGTATGAAAATATTAAAAAAGGATAAAAAATAAAAGTATGAAGATAATTATTTTTTTTCTTTTTCTATAACGAAACATAAAACAAGCACAGTTTTATGTTGGATAGAAAGTACCTAATTTTGTGTATCTATCAGTGATATTTTTAGACAAAATACGATTTGATTAATCTTTATTTGAACGAATAAAATAAAAAAAAAAAAACACTGTTTAGTAAGAAGTATGTATGTATATATAAAAACATAATATAAACATGTTACGTAAGGATAACTATAGGTATAAACATTTTCGGTTAATTCGTTATTATTGTTATTTATTTTATTTTATTTTATTTTATACAAAGTATACAAACAATAACTGGACAAAATATACAGGTGATACAAATATAAAAAAAAATTAGCATGCCCAGCATCACTTATATTTAACATCTAGAATAACAAATTTAAAAATTAGTTAGAAAATCAAAAATTGTGCAAATAAAATAACATGCCAACACACTACAAAAGATTCTCAGTTATGCAGACACACATGATTATTGAACGCAAGACTTTTAATAAAAAAATGTAATATAAATATTAGTGTTAATTCACAACGTACCAGGTATTAATTTGCAAACGGTGTGCAAACTGTCCATGCGTATCGTCACAAACCTTGAATATCTTCTATTCCTCACGGGACGTAATGACTTTCCACCGACAGTCTTGGAAAAACTTTCGTCCATCGCGAGGAACTTGTATAGATGTAGATGTTAGGATTTACCGATATATACATTAACTACACCATTACACCATTTTTCTTTATCCTTTTGTGGACAAAAGTGGATGCAGCGCGTCACGTGTGTCGCCTCCGGCAAGGATTCATATCTTGTAATACTGCTGCTGGGACAATCGGTGTCGCAGCCGGCGAACTAGGCTCTCAGCAGGGGATGTCCTGAAACAGAAAATACTTGTCCTATTAATAGAAACGACCGTGTAAAGTGTTTTATTTTTTATTATTATTTCAATCAGAAATAGTTTGAAAAACATGAAACATTGTTCCACGCTACAAAACTACAGAAATGGATTATACTGACGTAATTACAACATGGCTACCGCGTCACGAAAATTGTTCTTGTTATTTGGTTTTGCGACTATAGGACGGTCTAAGTCAATTATGTAATTATCACGATAAACCAATCGTACTCGTACGTCGATAATCCAGACAGATTAGATTTAATTCAAACTATATTTGGACCTATAAAACGAAAACATCGTTTTCGTTCGATGCACGCGTGCACTTTCACTTATGTTTGATATTTGTCTAATTCGACGACAGAGGAAAATGCGAGCCCCGGCGGAGTGCGCACTATTTGAGAGGATTTGTAAAATATAATATTTTGTATGAAAACAAGGTACTCAGATAAAGAACTCACCTGTCGATTAAGTAAGGAAGGTGACGATGACAGTGCCGGCAGAGAATGCACGGCGACTTGTTGCAGTGGTGAGGGCTGGCGACGCCTGGCGTCACGACGCCGAAACATTGTTTCATTACACAGCGTGATACATGGAAAATATGCAGAGGCGGCATTCCCTATGTGTCTAAATGAACGCTTTTCAGGAAGTCATAAACAGGATCATCACAAAAGTATGTTTCAATAATAATTACATGTTTCATTAATTCATTCATACCATAACGGCATATCCCACAACATGGGATAACCAGCGACAGGTGTGCGTGTATATTACCACACACCAGTCTCGTATTGCTCAAAAAAGCACTACATTCAGAATGGGTGGTGAATCTCATTACTGAATTATGTGAATTATCCTTCTATTAAACAAGGTATTGACATAATCAGATATAATATGTCCTTGTAATTTTTAATTGAAATATATGTCATTACAATTTATTAAAATAAAGAAATATCATTTCTTTATTCAGCATACATTCGACCACACAGAGTATTACACCCCAATGTGGACAGCCAATTATACTAATAAAAGCAGATTAGGATGAGTTAAAAAAAAAGTTTGTACACATTAATTTCAAACTTAACTTACAATTTCCATCTTATCAAGAATCGGTTTCATTTAATAAACTCATTACTCTCGAAAACCGACGCATCTTATTTGATGAATCATTGCTGTATATGTAAAATAATGAACAACTACATTGGTTCTCCTGATGTTGTGAAATTAGTTGTATTAAGTGCCCCAATAAAAATGATCAGAAGACTTGAACTGTTTCATGTTCCATTATATAACTGGAAACATTCCAAAATTAAACTAGTGCCGGTTGATTGAGTGGTAGCCTTATACGGCAGACATCTTGTCCTTCCTACTCCTTCATCTCAAATCAAAATCCTCTACACATTACTCTGTTGTTTTATTTGTTATTTTTATTATGATATGTCCTGTATTTTTTTTTGTTTAATTCTAATATATTTTAAAACGTTTTTCTTTTCTGTTTATTTTATTTTGTTTGTTGATCATGTTGTTTCAATTTGTGGATATTATAGATGTTTTGTCGCTGTTTACTATTCCAAATAGGTATATAAATAAAACAAAAAAAAAAACAAATAAATAAATGAATGGACAAATGAACGAACGAATGAATGAATAAGTTAGTGAGAAACAAACAAATAAATAAATATTGGAAATGCCTTTTGGCAATCAACTCGCCACTTGCGCAGGGTGGTAGGAAGTGTTTATTATTTATATATTTTATTTAATCTTGTGATTAAAATTTTTACTTGAAGGAAAGAATGTGATAAATTACAATTAGCCATCGAAATGAGAATGCTGGGTATTTCGTTAAGAGATAGAAAAACTAACTTGTGGATAAGAGTGAAAACCAAAGAAATCGACATTGTCCAAAAGGTTGCCACGCAGAAGTGGAGCTGGGCAAGGCATTTTGCCCGAACCACAGACTCCAGATGGACTAAGAATGTGCTGGAATGGCGACCTAGATCGGGCAAAAGAAATGTTGGAAGATCAGGTGGTCTGAAGATATTAGATAAGTGACTGGATGCGGTGTGCCCAGATAGGGAGCTGTGGAGTTCTTTCCAAATCTATCTAAATATGTTTTTGACATGTCGTTTATTCCAAAAGAATATGTCAATATCGGTATAATAGACCATGTATTATTAATAGATTTTGTTAGCTTTACTTTTTAGCTGAGGGATTGCATTTTAATATTTTCGTAATCCTATCTTTACATTTTATATTAATATTTTTTTTTATTTTAGTATGATAGGTAACCTAAATATTTATAAACCTTCAACCCTTTCAAACTACCTTTTTTAAAAATTTTCTGTTTATTTTCACCCATTTAAAATATTTTTCCTTTTTGAATAATGCAATGTTTTGCATTTATGTAACACCAGAAAACGTTTTGATTACCCTAATCATTTTTTTCAATTCTTGATCTGATTTATCCTAAACTTTTATGTCATCCATTATATAAGTGCAAAATGTAAATATTGGCCCGTGTGAATATTAATAGGAGAACGATATGTTCTCATAAAAATAAATATTTCAACTTCGTCTCTATTTAAGCTTTTCAAAAAATATTATTGACTTCCGACGGGGAAAAAATCTAAATTTGAAGTATATGCGTGCGATCGTGGCTCAGTTGGTTAGGTATCTGACTGCTGATCCAAGGGTTTCGGGTTCGATTCCCGGTGAAGACTCAGTTTTTAATCGTGTGTTCTGTCTGGATCTGTGAGACGGTTAACACCGTAAGTCTCGATAATGTGTCAACTTGTTATTGGGTGCGTGTTAAATTAATATTTGACATGGTACCTGTTAGTTGCCCGAGAAGTAAAGTAAAATAAAATATTTTAAATTCGTCAAAGCTATCTAAGTAGGTACCACTGTCAAATATACCTTCATTAACATCACTGAAAAGGGAAAAAAATCAGAGTAATTAAAAAAAAACCGACTCCAAAAACAGCTATGCATTAAAAAGTATAAAATAATGGCCCAATTTAATTAATAATCACGTTAATTTTACAATCAAACATATGACTAAAAAACACAAAGGTTGCAAAATATTTATTTAGGTACATCAAATCACTTCGAAATTGGCGCCAAATACAAACATACCTACGATCCGTAGAGTGAGTTCCATAAAATGTTTGTTTGGAGCCGACTTCAAAAAGTGATTTGATGTAAATTCATATTTTGTTTTTTGTTGAAGGGCGCTTCAGTAGTATACGCGGCTCTGCACAGAGGGCGCGTGACGAGATAGTCGCAATTTTATTTTGGTCCACCTCCCGCGCGGTTAGATACATCTCGCGTTGGTCCATAGCGTTGCTTCGTCTCTTCTTCATCTTGTCTCATTTTGTCTTGTGTTATCTGACGGCATCATCACGTTGTGCACGTAAATCATATTAATTCTTTGGAATTCAAATACATGTTGTCATTCTTTCTTTACACTCCAATTGACTGTGGACCAATTGGTTTGTTTCACATTTCACTAATATCAATGAAAATACTTGGAATCGATTTAGGCTAATAAATAAATGAGTTGTTATCAATATCAATGTAATTTGTATCCATTTTCAGTTTTCATATCATGTCATTAAGCGTATCTTTCTTTTCTCGACGGGTATCATGTACATTGTACATAGAGAGTGCACATAATATGAGATTCGTTGTGATGTGTTTGTGTGTACGCTGTATCCTTTTTGTATCCTATCTTCAGCTCAAACTACGAGTCCGATTGAGTTCATATTGATATCACGTATATAAAGTACATAAACTTAGAGCTGATTGGTTTTCCATAGATATCCGTTAATTTCTTCTCTATGATTTCATCTGTCAAAACTTTCAAAATTCTCTCACGGTCTGGAATATCGAGATTTTATAAAATTGTTTGAATTTTTGTTAGAATAGAAATACACTTATCAAAAATAAATTCAAAAATAAACAAGTCTGGTCAACAGGCGAAATCAAATCCACCCATGTTTACCCTTATCATGGATATAATTATCATATGGAGTTCTATGACATCATAAGATATTATAGATCTCCAGAAGATAATTATATCCGTGATATGGATAAACACGGATGATTTTGATTTCGCTTGTTTTCCAACCGGCGAAATTAAAACCCTCACAATTACCCATATCATGGATATAATTATTATATGGAGTTGTATAATATCTTAAGATGTCATAGAACTCCATATGATAATAATATCCATGATATGGACAATCACGAGGGTTTTGATTTCGCCGGTTGGACTAGACTTGCCCTCCAGGGATTGTCAATCTTTATTGGAAAAAATCTATAGGTAAAAAAAAATTAAAAATAGTGTGAAATTTTATATTTGTATGGTAAATGTATATAACAAAAGTAAACAAGCTCCTGTATGGGAAAATATTGTGTGTGTTTCTATAGCCAAGTAGATATTTTTTATTTACTCTCCATTACTATGAGTTAGAGAACCGAACATCACATTCTTCTATCTTGACACATACCCATCGCTTCATCAACATCTCTCAAGCAAATTTTCAACAGGTACCTACTTATAATTTAGTGTACAGAGTGCACATAATATGAGTTTCGTGACAATATTTTTGTAGGTATGGTGTATTACGAAAACTTTTGTCCCCTAGTTAACTTATTAAAGAATCTAATTAAAATGTACTTTATCAAAATGCATTTAGGGATTTTCAACCTTTCAAGAAGAAAAATATACTTACTATGTAGTGGAGAGTTTGGTGTTGGCCACAACCAACTCGTTTTATAAATTTACTTGGTGCAATAATCAGTGTTAACATCAGATATATCAGCATGGCTGCAGTCTCTTATTTAAATAATAATATTTCTTTCAAATATTTTTAAGACTCGACTGAATGTGCAAAACGAAAACGAAGACTACACCGAGTAAGGAGAACTGAAACTATGACTCAACCGAGTGTGTAAGATTGAAACCAAGACTATTGATTGTGCAAGACTAAAACCATGATTCGACTGAGTACTGAGTATAATATGAAAGACCAAAACCAAGACTCGGCCGAGTATGGAAGACTAAAACCAAAACTCGACAGAGTGTATGCAAGACTAAAACCATCACTCAACTGAGTATGTGAGACGAAAACCATGACTCGACTGAGTATAATATGTAAAATTAAAACCAAGACTCGACTAAGTATGGTGGACTGAAACCATGACTCGACTGAGTGTGTAAGACTGAAACCAAGAATCGACTGAGTATGCAAGACGAAAACCATGACTCGACTGAGTATAATATGTAAAATTAAAACCAAGACTCGACTAAGTATGGAGGACTGAAACCATGACTCGACTGAGTGTGTAAGACTGAAACCAAGACTCGACTGAGTATGCAAGACGAAAACCATGACTCGACTGAGTATAATATGTAAAATTAAAACCAAGACTCGACTAAGTATGGAGGACTGAAACCATGACTCGACTGAGTGTGTAAGACTGAAACCAAGACTCGACTGAGTATGCAAGACGAAAACCATGACTCGACTGAGTATAATATGTAAAATTAAAACCAAGACTCGACTAAGTATGGAGGACTGAAACCATGATTCGACTGAGTGTGTAAGACTGAAACCAAGACTCGACTGAGTATGCAAGACGAAAACCATGACTCGACTGAGTATAATATGTAAAATTAAAACCAAGACTCGACTAAGTATGGAGGACTGAAACCATGACTCGACTGAGTGTGTAAGACTGAAACCAAGACTCGACTGAGTATGCAAGACGAAAACCATGACTCGACTGAGTATAATATGTAAAATTAAAACCAAGACTCGACTAAGTATGGAGGACTGAAACCATGACTCGACTGAGTGTGTAAGACTGAAACCAAGACTCGACTGAGTATGCAAGACGAAAACCATGACTCGACTGAGTATAATAATATGTAAAACTAAAACCAAGACTCGACTGAATACATTATGTAAGACTAAAACCATGACAACTGAGTATGCAAGACAAAAAGCAAGACTCGACTGAATGTGCAAGACTAAAACCAATGTTATGTGAAACCAAGACTACCCCGGTTTTGGTCTTACATCTGTTCATCACTATTCTAACCTGGAAAAACGAGTTGTTTATGAAGAAACGTCGCTGTTTCAAAAGTATAGTGACTTTATTTCACAAATTACGCTACTAAATTACTTTTCTTTGTATTAGGTATATCATAATATAATGTACGAGTCGTGAACTTATATTATAATGCATACACAAAGAAAATGAACAATATTCGTCATCTGTTTTTCGTAACAAAGTGTAGGTAAAACTTACACATAATACACATCTGCTTATAAAGTGGCGTTTTTTTTTTCTTTTTGGTTTACTTTTTGACCGACTTCCAAAAACGGATGTGTTTATCGATTCGACGTGATTTTTTTGTGTGTTCGGCGATAACTTTTTACCGCGTTGTTCCATTTCGATGATTCTTTTTTCAAATTGTAAAAAAACTTATAAATTGAAACACAGTTATATTCCACACTGAGTATTTTTATTTGCCTAAGCGCTTTCGCCAGTCACAGCTGGCATCATCAGAGGCACACTATATACTAGTAGGTATATAGTGTGCCTCTGAGGATGCCAGCTGTGACTGGCATCCTCCAAGCGCTTAGGCAAATAAAAATACTCAGTGTGAAATATAACTTTGTTTCAATTTATAAGTTTTTTTTTACAATTTATAATTATGAACTTCCACTGTGTCAACGAAAAAACCTTCAACATTCTTTTTTCATTGGAAAGGGGATATCTTCCGATTGGTCCCATATCAAATTGGTCATGGCATCCACGGAAAATCATTAAAATCAACAATTTTCACTTCAGCTATAGTAATTCTTTATCACATTATGCGATTTGAACAATTATTAAAAGGAAGGGAGCGCTTTTAGAAGTGATCACACATAAATTTCATAAAGTTCTAATGATGGAACTTATGAGGAAAAAATCAACTTCAATCTTCAATCTCCAAAGGCGCCTGCGATTTGTACGAAAAACATGTCTTACAGATTACCATTATATAGGCGAATAATTATTTACCAACCGATTTCGATTTTTGTGTTGGAAAGGAGTTATTTAATTTTCTTCTTCCTTGACCTCATGTCTGATGGTGGTGACTACACCCAATCAGCCGTCGAATGATCTGCTTCTATGAAGGTCTGCCTTGGGCAGATACATATTTCAATTATTGCTAGGTATGAAGAGTTGAAGTTTTCTATGTTTTAGTATTGGTTTTGAAGTTATAGGTATCTAATAATGAATGTCAGAGATTTGTTCTCGTTAAAATTTACACTCACGAAAGCTAAAGCTTTATCGCGAGATATTTTATATTCGTCAAAGTTATCTAAGTAGGTACCACTGTCAAATATACCTTCATTAATATCTCTGCAAAGGGGAAAATAAAAGTAATTTAAAGAAAACCGACTCCAAAAACAGCCACAGTTAAAACATTAGGTAAAACTAAAAATGCATTAAAAAGTATAAAATAATTGCCCAATTTAACTAAAACTCACATTAATGTTACATCAAACATATGACTAAAAAACACATAGGTTGCAAAATATTTATTTACATCAAATCACTTCGAAGTCGGCGCTAAATACAAACATACCTACGATCCGTAGAGTTCCATAAAATGTTTGTTCGGAGCCGACTTCAAAAAGTGATTTGATGTAAATAGATATTTTGTAACATATGTGTTTTTGAGTCATATGTGTTGTGTTTGATGTAAAATTACCGTGCTTTTTAGTTTCATTAGACAATCATTTTGTGTTATTATTTTGTGTACAGTCTATATCCAAGACGTGCCAGCATATCGTTGTATATCATCCCACCACCTTAGCTGCGTACCTATTGTGATAGATTCCACCCTAACCTGAACTAAATATCGTCCTAAACTATTTTTCTGTGGATCCATAACCTCCTAAACTAGCTAGCTAAACTACCTATTAAAAATCTAACGTCTATTTCCTAGTTCTATAGCTAATTTCCCTAACTAGTTTATTCTCTACCTGCAAAGTAAAATCGAGAATTTGTTACATCCATTTGATTATTCATTACTGGATAATTCTATAATGAAAGAAAATCGTATTCTTCTATCTTATTTCGCTAATTTTATATGTTTTTAACGGATTTTGGCCAATGATCGTCTAGTGATTATTATTATTATTTACGTTAAAAAGGACCCTTTACGTTGTGTTTTATTTACGAGTTATTAACAGACGAATATTTATAATAAAATTTATAAATATTATATTAATAATTAATAAATTAATAGACTCCATGACCGTTGAAAGGTAGTTAATCTTTACATACAAAGTTATAACTACAGAATTATTAAATTCGTATAAAGTAATGATAAAACTTCGATTCAAAACCTAAATTATGTAACTTAATAGTTACTCAATTTGATCGATATATGTATATTAATATACCTACAGACTTAATAAATTTTACTTTATAATAAAATGAATCTTTAACAAATCCATTTTCTTATTCTTCTATATACAAGACACAATGTGTCCGTATACCTACAGAGTTATTGAATTATGTATTCGATAAATTATTCATAAACATGACAATTGAAAATTATTTCAGTTTAGAAAACAAAATATACACGGTTTCAGTAAATTTCGGAGTACACATTTTATCAATAATTATGTATTTCACCCATGAGGTTAGTTATGAAAAAAAAACAAGAAATATTCTTCTTACCTTTTATCCAATCTAAAAAACAAAATATATTGAAGAAAACAAAGAACAATAAATAACATTGCACAACAAATAATACTTCAGGTTCACATGGGTGAAATTTCAAAACGATCGGTACATATCTAAGAAAATATAGTTATTTAGTCTCTTTCAAAGATTAGTGTTAGTTCATAGAGACAGTATTATAAGTGGACCAAGATGAGAATTTTTTTTTCATTATTAAATCAATGATATTAAAGATTTAGCAATACCGCTGATTTGAACACAATGTATATATATTATATATTTTTCTATTTGTACAAATTTATTTCACGCAAATTTTCATGCTTCATGCAATTAGAAAGGCCCCAGTACACGCCTTTCAACGTCTCAAAACACCGACAATTACTATTTTTGAGTCCGAGTGCACTAACTACTTTTTATACTTATAAACTAAATAAATCATGCGCTACTATATATATTTATATATCTGCCACATACCTCTTAATTAAGTTGAGGACTTCCCAACCACTGGGATGTCGGTAACTCCTTAATTCTAGTGTCCATCTATTCATTTATCTATCTAAATGACAAATAAACAAATAAATAAACTATATAGAGATAATTCGAAGAATGGAGCCATTGGTCAGATGGCGATGTCTTTGGGACATCAGAGGGTTTTTGGATTTGGTAAAAATTAGGTTAGTATTATATTTTGTTAATGAGACGTTTAATCCCGAAACTCAGAAACCAAACGTCAGGTAATTTGGATTTAGAAATATAAATATATTCTAATAGGAAAGGACATGCCTCGTGCAGAATATTGGAAAAGGAATAATTGAATTGATTAGTATTATAAATAAATAATTTCTTGAAAAATATGTAAAATAATGTAACATGCAATTTCGTATTCAATATTAGGATCAACAGTATTTCAAAATAAAAATTAGAAAATAAACAATAATTTTATAAACAACATTTCAAATCTTAGTCCAGCTCTATAAAGAATAAAGGTGTCAATAAAATATATATAAAAAAAAAACTTATCAAGCTCCTTGCGTCTCTCAGGAAGAATGGCGCCTTCCAAATTTATTTTAAGAATTATTTTTAACGAAGCGGTTTTATTATATTTTTAGTAAACAAAATAACTAAATATATTTAATATTTAAATGGTCCCTCTTCTCCAACAGCACTTCACTTATATAAAAACTATTTAATTATTATTAATTAAAATTATAGATTATTATTTTATACTTAATTACTGGTTTTTTCTAAACAAAGGAATATCAAATGTGTTGAACTTTGAACCTCGTCGCGCGCGTTTTTAAAAGTATAGTTCAACCAGCTTCCCCAGTAATTGATCTATTTCACTCCCATTTTAAAGACTGACCATCTTTCTTCGCGACTAAAACCCGATTATTTTGAAATCAACACCACCCGATTCTCATAGTTCATTCTCCCTCTCCCCCCCAGTACCCCAGCAATAAAATAAATACATCTACTTATATATATATACGGATATGTTGAACGCTATGCTTCATCACACATCTCAAAACAGCCATTATATACCTCTAATAGAAAATACACAATCAGTTGAATATTTTGAAGAAAAATGAGATTCATCACACTCTCCCCTCTGAAGTTACGCAATTTTATTAGGAAAATTGTGGAACTTCACACAAAAGCTACTAAATAGTCAACCGCAATTCATAAGAAGTAATTCGACGCGTTGTTCTAATCTAAATAATGTAGCCCATATTTCTATTATAAACTTAAGATTTCCTCCCCTCCGATTGTTAATCCATTCATCCATTCTGAAAATTATTGTCGACTAAAAGGAACAGACAACACTACTCCTTCTCCCCCCCGACCTTAACTGTCTTCGTCCCTTCAGTGAATTGGCAAATATAAAACAAACTCAATACAAAACCTCTCCCCTCCAACTATATGCCCTGATATCAATATCCAAACTTTGAAGTGTATAGATAATATTGAAGACACCATTTGAAATTCCATCCTTTATCTATTAAAAAAAAATAATGCGGTCACCCTACCATTTCAACCGAATAATGTATCACTCGATAAAATATTTTGGTCACCCTATTCCTGTTACCGCTCGTAAGCAGTAAATCATCTCAATCTAAGTGGTATCCATGCGTGTCGACCCAACGTACAAATCCCGCGCGTATGTTTCATATATAAACAAAGAATGCAACGCTGGTAGGTATTCTTACATATAACACAACTCGTAAAAATGAAGCCATTATATAAATAAACATTTTAAATCACTACTCTGAACTAAATAATCTGAATCTTTGTTCTTTTTTTTTTTCTTTTTACCGACGATCTAATACTGTACAGTAAAGTAGAAGTTATCACAGATTGTAATCTACTGCAGAAAGATACACATAATTAGTGTAAACTAAATGACCCTTATTTTAACGACAGCAAGTGTCAATATTTTCCCTTCACAAATAATAAATCTAAAATATCTTTCCAATACAACATAAACAATTATTATTTAGCAAGATGTGATACTGTGAGAGATTTAGTCGTCCTATTCGATATTAAACTTAAATATGACACGCATATAGATGAAATAAATAATAAAAAAAAAATGTTCAAACCACAAGGATTTATATGCAGGCAAACAAAAGACCTTTTGGACCAAACAGTAGCATCGAATTTATACAAAAGTCTCATAGTTCCTGCTCTAGAATATAATTCGGTCTTTTTGTCACCGAATTTCGAAGTGTGAGAATTGAGAGAATAAAAAAAATCTTCAGGATTCTGGCTTATCGCTCAAAGAAATCACATCTATATACATACGAGAAAAATGAACTTTTATAAAATCCCTGAAGGAAAGAAGAAGAACGGCTGACTCCCATGCTATGTCAACAATCGCAGACAAGTTGCCCCCAATATACCGCGTCCACCGAATTTTGATAGAAAAGAAAAAAAATTCATACAAGATCTCGGGACCCCTTATCTTAAGTCATACAAAACCAATATAGGCTATTTCTCCCCCCTCCCCAGAATCACTCGCGATTCCAAAATCATATCGTTGACCAGACATCTTGTAGATATTTTCCCAAAATTAAACGAATCTGAAAATGTATTTTCTTGCCCTGACTTGGGGAGATTGTACAATCTACCTTTTTTTTTCTTTTGCAAACAAGCGAATGACCAGTAGATCATTCTCGAATGCTTTAATTTAATTTTTGCAATTTACAATTTGAAATTTTATACACAGCGATGCAATACTTTATTAAGATTAATCGTGTAAAACAATTGTAGGTTAAGCCTGTTTATTTTACCTAAATAAATAAACTATTCAAAAAAATACCTAACCAATGGAGGAATAACGAAACATAACGATCCCCTCGTCCAAACAAACAAATTAATGTTTACGATAATGAAAAGAATTTATGCCACATTGAGAAAAAAAACAACAATTTTCAAAATTTTTTTTTTTTTTCGGAAAATATTTACCTAAACGACCTCAAATTTCTGAAACCATAATTATCATATAAATTTGATCAACTTTACATGTTACATAGAACTCAATAAATATGTCCAATGTATGGAATGCCTATCTAATTTAATATTTTTCATAATTTTCTAACAAAACTGACTAACTCTATTAAATGTCATCTAAATAAATTATTATCCCTTTTAATATAAATTAGTATACCCAAATATCAATAGTATTATGACCAGTGGATCAACAAAAAATTAGGAAAAGAAATCGAAGAGGGTTGCAAACACTCAATAAAATATTTGACGACCCAACTATAGTCAATTTTAATACCTCACATACTCCAAGCGCCCCATCTTCAAAGATTATCTCTAATCGGATGAAAGAAAAGATAAATAGAAAGAAAGCAATCATTGCTATATTTCCTCCCCTACAATGTAAGTGTATTTATCATTACTGCGCATTTGAAAATGTTAAATAAATCCTTTATATCGACTCCAAATTCCAATGATTGGTTAACAAAACTATTGATCGAAAAAAATATTTCGCCAATATTCAAGTTATTTGCAATAGAAAGCGTCAAAAGAAGAAAAGGTGAGATAAGAGTGCAAAAAAATTAATAGTTTAACAGCCAACTAAATGAATCAATAAATAATCAAACGATGAATTTAGCAAAACTAATTTATAACAATATCACGCCAAATTGTATTATTATTACTCAATTATCGTAATTCTGAAACACTGTCAATCGTTATACCAAAAAAAAAATAAAAAAAAATTGTATTAGAAATACAATGTCTACATATAAGTAACATCAATTTCTTCTTTTTCCCGATGAACTAAATAAAATGAACCCATGATACCATACAACAGTTCCGAATGTTTGTATTTGAATAAGCCCATTTTAAGTACCATTTAAAACAAATATACCTAATCTATTCAAAGTTAAAGACAAAGTATGTACTCCTTTTCTTTCATAATAATATTTTTCTATGCGTGTTGAGCCATAAATCAATGCACTCCCACAAACGACGAATTTCAGTTTGTAATATATAACAAGTCCATGCATTGTTTATATCTTTAGTCACAACAGAAACATTGGTACTCATAAAACTTAAAACATTGATTCATTAAATGCATATGTTATGCGTTTCTTAATGGTAAACGATAAAAAAAAACATATATGTATATTATTCTCCTAGACATAAAAGAAAACAATATCCCCTTTCAAAAAAAAATTAACCATATCGGGTCTGTAGGTAATTAATAATATTATTTATTACCAAATGCATTACATGTACAATAAACCCTATTCATAATGATTTTAAATACCTTCTTGTTCTAAGTTCATTGCCCCAACATAAAATATTGTTTATTTAAACTGACAAATAAAAATGCAGTTATCAACAATACAATATATCCCCTTTGAAACATGGTTTCAACGAAGTACATCTTTAAACATTGGACGACATTAAAAGAAACAAACACTTCAATAAGCACCTTTTATTTGTTTATTCATTTTTCTCCTTAGGCAACCAATATATAAGTATATCATACCATTCCCGTTTATTTTATGATCTCACTAAAGACATTAGGCACCAAAATATACTCTGATAAAATATTTCGTCTATGATTTCTTTGTTCCTCCTCGATAGCAACCCCAACATTTTAAAACATTAGATATTATGTGCG
This sequence comes from Molanna angustata, assembly GCA_963576475.1. Classification (NCBI taxonomy): domain Eukaryota; kingdom Metazoa; phylum Arthropoda; class Insecta; order Trichoptera; family Molannidae; genus Molanna; species Molanna angustata. Next base: position 18,957,371 of record OY754968.1, read on the forward strand.
TCTAAACAAGAAATTCAAGTTGGACGACGTCGTTAAAAATGCAGCTCTTACCATAACAAAATATTTTTAAAAGACCCCAAATTAAACACCCAAATACCTATCGTAATGGTGTAATTAAAAAAAAATAAAAAAAAATGTATTTATAAGTTAGGCAAATACAATTCATTATAAGACACGTGTCAAATCATTTTTTTTTTCCAACAAAACCGAAAATTAATTCTACTCTAATACTTTTATCATCAATTTAATTGAACTACTTATACAATTAACAGTCCAACTAAGGATTATTCCTGATAGTTAATATAAGTTTTTCTATATCATAAAATCTCAAAACCAATTTATACAAAATTAAGCTTCAATTTTACCAGTAAATCTCCAAAACATCAATGAGATGTCTTGGAAGAAATTATCTTTTCACGTTATGACTCTGATCACTATTCTAAATTCGTTATTCTTAGTATGGTAAAATTTATAACACAAATTTAGGTACCAATATTAATATCAAGATAAATCAAACATATTATTTATGATAAATTATTTCCTAATTCTCATCAATGTACATGATTAAATAATTATATTTATCTCTCCCCACAATCGTAATTGTGCGAGACAAACAAACAAAGCCCCACACATTTCATTTGGTATAGAGAACCGAACTCCACACTTTTCTATCAGGCATATCAGACAACTTTAGTTCAATAAATAATGACATTATTATAGTCTCCGTTACGTGTTCATTTTATTTATCTATCCATTAATTAGCCTATTCAATTATCTATTAAGTGTTTAAAATTAATAAGATTACCGCTCCTAACACTGTTCATTATTAAATAATTTCAATTTTATATTAAACTATAGATAATATTTTACTCAATAAAATAACCAAAATCTAACATACAGTGGATACTACTAATCCTATACAAAATTTATTTATATGTATCTATAATTTCGACTTTCGCATATATATTGGCGAGTCGGTTTCAAACAATTTATACCAATTTATATTTATTTATGTACCCTTTCAGCGTAAATATTATAATTTGAAATTATGCTTGTCTATAATTGGATCATTTAAATTGTAATCTCCATTGCAACATGCATGTACAAAGCTGTTGACAACAAATAAATAAACAAACAAAACAAAAAAAAAAAAATATATATACTTTCGAATAGCCAATTTCTCTTTTCTGTTCCCAACTACTATATATAGATTATAATTTTCCTAGATTAACAATTGTACAATCCCTCAAATAAATAATTATTTAATTTACATATCATTTATAGATAAAGACACGAGCAAATAAACGATTCTCTACCTCTTTCTACACTTATGCCAAAACAATTCTCCCCCCAGAGACTTCAGCTATCTATCAAATTCTGATAACTTCATATTATTGCGAACTAGGCAAAGAGGACAGAACACCACACTTTTCCCTATACGAGAAATTTATGATTCCGCCGAGATGGTATGAATTAAACGAATGATTAGAGAATACCACACCTTTCCCTATACGAGATTTATGATCATGCCGTGATAGTATGACTGAAATGAATGATTTCGTACCCTCAAAAGGTAGGCAAAGAGGAGAGAACACCACACTTTTCCCTATACGAGATTTACGATCCTGCCGTGATGGTATGAATGAAATGAATGATTTCGTACCTTCACGAGGTAGGCAAAGAGGATAGAACACCACACTTTCTCCTAGACGAGAATTTAATGATTCCACCGTGATGGTATGAATGAAACGAATGATTTCGTACCTTCACGAGGCAAGCAAAGAGGGGAGAACACCACACTTTTCCCTATACGAGATTTATGATCCTACCATGATAGTATGACTGAAATGAATGATTTCGTACCTTCACGACGTAGGCAAATAGGAGAGAACACCACACTTTTCCCTATACGAGATTTACGATCCTGCCGTGATGGTATGAATGAAATGAATGATTTCGCATCTTCACGAGGTAGGCAAAGTGGAGAGAACACCACACTTTTCCCTATACGAGATTTATGATCCTACCATGATAGTATGACTGAAATGAATGATTTCGTACCTTCACGACGTAGGCAAATAGGAGAGAACACCACACTTTTCCCTATACGAGATTTACGATCCTGCCGTGATGGTATGAATGAAATGAATGATTTCGCATCTTCACGAGGTAGGCAAAGTGGACACAATACCACACTTTTCTATTTTTTTCTCTATACAAGATTCGTGATTCTGTTGTGGTGGCATGAATGAAACGAACGATTCCGTCCCCTCACAAAGTAGGCAAAGAGGAGAGAACACCACATTTTTCCCTATTTTTTTCTATACAAGATTCGTGATTCTGCTGTGATGGCATGAATGAAACGAACGATTCCGTCCCTTCGCGAGGTAGGCAAAGAGGACACAACACCACATTTTCTCTAGACAACTAATTCTAATGCTTCCGTAACAATCCCAGTCAATATTTAAAATGATAAATATTGATATATCCTTTGTCACGAGCACCATTCTGTGATAGATTCCACCCTAACCTGAACTAAATATCGTCCTAAACTATTTTTCTGTGGATCCATAACCTCCTAAACTAGCTAGCTAAACTACCTATTAAAAATCTAACGTCTATTTCCTAGTTCTATAGCTAATTTCCCTAACTAGTTTATTCTCTACCTGCAAAGTAAAATCGAGAATTTGTTACATCCATTTGATTATTCATTACTGGATAATTCTATAATGAAAGAAAATCGTATTCTTCTATCTTATTTCGCTAATTTTATATGTTTTTAACGGATTTTGGCCAATGATCGTCTAGTGATTATTATTATTATTTACGTTAAAAAGGACCCTTTACGTTGTGTTTTATTTACGAGTTATTAACAGACGAATATTTATAATAAAATTTATAAATATTATATTAATAATTAATAAATTAATAGACTCCATGACCGTTGAAAGGTAGTTAATCTTTACATACAAAGTTATAACTACAGAATTATTAAATTCGTATAAAGTAATGATAAAACTTCGATTCAAAACCTAAATTATGTAACTTAATAGTTACTCAATTTGATCGATATATGTATATTAATATACCTACAGACTTAATAAATTTTACTTTATAATAAAATGAATCTTTAACAAATCCATTTTCTTATTCTTCTATATACAAGACACAATGTGTCCGTATACCTACAGAGTTATTGAATTATGTATTCGATAAATTATTCATAAACATGACAATTGAAAATTATTTCAGTTTAGAAAACAAAATATACACGGTTTCAGTAAATTTCGGAGTACACATTTTATCAATAATTATGTATTTCACCCATGAGGTTAGTTATGAAAAAAAAACAAGAAATATTCTTCTTACCTTTTATCCAATCTAAAAAACAAAATATATTGAAGAAAACAAAGAACAATAAATAACATTGCACAACAAATAATACTTCAGGTTCACATGGGTGAAATTTCAAAACGATCGGTACATATCTAAGAAAATATAGTTATTTAGTCTCTTTCAAAGATTAGTGTTAGTTCATAGAGACAGTATTATAAGTGGACCAAGATGAGAATTTTTTTTTCATTATTAAATCAATGATATTAAAGATTTAGCAATACCGCTGATTTGAACACAATGTATATATATTATATATTTTTCTATTTGTACAAATTTATTTCACGCAAATTTTCATGCTTCATGCAATTAGAAAGGCCCCAGTACACGCCTTTCAACGTCTCAAAACACCGACAATTACTATTTTTGAGTCCGAGTGCACTAACTACTTTTTATACTTATAAACTAAATAAATCATGCGCTACTATATATATTTATATATCTGCCACATACCTCTTAATTAAGTTGAGGACTTCCCAACCACTGGGATGTCGGTAACTCCTTAATTCTAGTGTCCATCTATTCATTTATCTATCTAAATGACAAATAAACAAATAAATAAACTATATAGAGATAATTCGAAGAATGGAGCCATTGGTCAGATGGCGATGTCTTTGGGACATCAGAGGGTTTTTGGATTTGGTAAAAATTAGGTTAGTATTATATTTTGTTAATGAGACGTTTAATCCCGAAACTCAGAAACCAAACGTCAGGTAATTTGGATTTAGAAATATAAATATATTCTAATAGGAAAGGACATGCCTCGTGCAGAATATTGGAAAAGGAATAATTGAATTGATTAGTATTATAAATAAATAATTTCTTGAAAAATATGTAAAATAATGTAACATGCAATTTCGTATTCAATATTAGGATCAACAGTATTTCAAAATAAAAATTAGAAAATAAACAATAATTTTATAAACAACATTTCAAATCTTAGTCCAGCTCTATAAAGAATAAAGGTGTCAATAAAATATATATAAAAAAAAAACTTATCAAGCTCCTTGCGTCTCTCAGGAAGAATGGCGCCTTCCAAATTTATTTTAAGAATTATTTTTAACGAAGCGGTTTTATTATATTTTTAGTAAACAAAATAACTAAATATATTTAATATTTAAATGGTCCCTCTTCTCCAACAGCACTTCACTTATATAAAAACTATTTAATTATTATTAATTAAAATTATAGATTATTATTTTATACTTAATTACTGGTTTTTTCTAAACAAAGGAATATCAAATGTGTTGAACTTTGAACCTCGTCGCGCGCGTTTTTAAAAGTATAGTTCAACCAGCTTCCCCAGTAATTGATCTATTTCACTCCCATTTTAAAGACTGACCATCTTTCTTCGCGACTAAAACCCGATTATTTTGAAATCAACACCACCCGATTCTCATAGTTCATTCTCCCTCTCCCCCCCAGTACCCCAGCAATAAAATATATACATCTACTTATATATATACGGATATGTTGAACGCTATGCTTCATCACACATCTCAAAACAGCCATTATATACCTCTAATAGAAAATACACAATCAGTTGAATATTTTGAAGAAAAATGAGATTCATCACACTATGTATTATAAATTCAGGAGATCAGTTGACACATATACCTATATCTGTTGTGGCGATAACAGGTCAAATTTAAAACATTTGCCTCCATAATTAGTCATTACATTTATGTACAAGTATGCTCACCAGATAGCACATTCTGGTATTGCTGGGAAAACCCATGAATCATACACGCGTCCACAAATGTCAAGTGAGATTACTCTTACTACTTAGTATGGTGTGCAAAAACAGCACGATGGAAATATTTCATTCACATAAATAATAATGATTAATATTATCAAATATCGTGTTTTTATCTTTGTGGTACCTACATTTTAACAAAAAATAACTATTTTTTTTAACTTTGTTTACACCACGTATCGATTAAATTAGCGACCGGTTTCGGAACTAACCGTTCCCTCCTCAGGCAGAATTTCAACTTAACGCAGAATGTGACTTTGTGCTTAAAAGAAGGCTATGTATTTGTATATTGGTGGGAGGTCATTAGGGGCGGGTCTTCTGTAGAATGGCTTTGATTGTAGGAAAGGGGAAACATATTTAAAAGCATTTACTAAAAAAAGAATTTACTTGATTATTTATTACTAGCTTTTATGTCCCGCCGTTGGCCAAAAATGTAAATTAGTGAAGGAATAAGCAATCTTTTATATAATATTGTCACAAAAAATATTTGCTAATTCGTAGTATGAAAAGTAGTTTGAAATTTAATTGAGTTTAAGCGATGTAAAATGTTCAAGTGATGGCCACAACCCATTTGTTTTTATATATAAGTAGGTACATACAATTTCTGCACGCATGGACTATGGTAAATGGTTTTAAATATGACTGATTATAAAGAGACAACGTTGTAAAGAGTTTGGATTTGGCCACAACCCCTATTTTTATATATTGTCATCGAACGCAAATGTGTTTTAAATATTTAGTAATTTTGGATGATGGCAAATGGCTTAAAAATTAAATAAACAAAAGTACTGAAAAGATTCTAGTGTTGGTCACATCCCATTCGTTTTTATATTTTTCGTCAAGTGTGCATACCTATAGATTATTATATTTTTGTACAATAAAACTGATCTACATTACAGAAGAAGACTTAAATAGTTTTTAATTTGAATATAAACGTTGTGAAGAGTCCAGTAATGGCCACAACCCCGATTTTTTATTATATTGTCATCAAAATCAAATATGTAGTTATTGAAAATTAAGCAATATATGATGATATAATAAATGGTGTAAATTTCGATTGAAAAAAAGTATTGAGAAGATTCTAGTGATGGTCACATCCCATTCGTTTTATGTATTTTCGTCAAGTGTGCATGTTGTTTATAATATTTCTATACAATAGACTATAAGACTTAAAACTAACCCAAAAGACTAAATGAAAAAAAAGAATAAGTATAAGACTATAACAAATAGTTTGTAATAAAAACTGACCCAATGGTCTACATAAAAGATGCAATAGAAGAATTACACAATAGTAAATGTATTATATAAAAAACTGACCAAATGGTCTTCATAAAAGAAGAAGAAGATGAATTGAAATATAGGAAATATTTTATATAAAATTCACTCAACGTCTACATTAAATAAGAAAACGAAGAATTAGACTAAAGGAAATAGTTTGCGTAAAAACTAACCAAAAGATCTACAAAAAATAAGAAAAAGAAGAATTAGACTATAGAAAGTAGTTAATATAAAAACTGACCCAAAGGTCTACATATTAGAAGAATAATTATACGTCAGGAAATAGATTGTATAAAAACTAACGCAAAGGTCAACATAAAAGAAGATGGTGCTTGATGGGTGCTTGTTAAATTAATATTTGACATAGTACCTGTTAGTTTCCCGAGAAGCAATATTAAATAAATAAAGATAAAGAAGAATTAGACTAAAGGAAAAGTTTGTATGAAAACTCTCCCTTGGTCTACATAAAAGAGGAAAAATTAGACTATAGGAAGTTAGTTTATACAAAATTCAAAAAGGTCTGCATAAAATTAGAAAAAGAAGAAATACGTTAAAAGAAATAGTTGGTATCAAAACTGGCCCAGAGGTCTACATAAAATAAGAAGAAAAAGAATTTGATAATAGGAATAAGTTTGTATAAAAACTCACCCAAAGGGCTACATAAAAGAAGATGAATTAGACTATAGGAAATAGTTTATTTATGAACTGTCCCAAATGACTTCACAAAAGAAGAGGAAGAAGAATTAAACTCCAAGAAATAGCTTGTATAAAAAATCACCCAAAGGTCTACTTAAATAAAAGAAGAATTTCACTATAGGAAATAGTTTGTAGATTGAATGACATGTGTATTGTAGTTAACCTAAGATAGTTTAATAATTTTCCTATACGAAATTAGTATATTGTTGGTTTTTAAGTAGTATTAGGTATGTAGGTACCTACCTACAATGATGTTCTAAATTAATTCGAATTCGATTTATAACAAATTTTATTTGAATATCAGAATGTGTCCGTAACCATAGAACATGTAAAAAATATCAAATGGTTTGTAAACATTTTTTGAATAATATGTAGGTACCTACATTGGTTTGTTCGATGCCATAAAAATGAAAATTGTCCGAAATATCAAATATTATATACAAATTATGCAATTTTATTATGCCTATATCTTTACTAATAATTAACAGACTTTTACAATATACGTCTTAAAACTTGCTGTAATGTCTTGTGTTTCATTTTATTATTTCATAATTATATTTATTTCAAAGGTTTATTATTTTCAAGAACATATTCATTCGGTAGGAAAATGAAATATTGTATGAAAAGATATTAAAATGGCGGCATTTATGTACAAAACGCTTACTTTAAAAATAAGTTAAACATTATAATTATACAAAATATTCACCATGTTTTTCACTTAAACGCTAAGTTATACTTGAAAGTATATTTTTTTCGTGTAAATACGTACTTCTAACTTTTAAACTAACAGATATTTGCGTGCAAAATGTACACTTTTTTGACAGATACGTCTTGGAAAATTTTGTATGAAAAAAATAATTATTGAAATATTTTTAAAATTCAGCATTTTTATGGCATTATTTTTAGCGTGACACTGCATCAGGTATACAGGTACACGTTCGCACATAAATTAGATTTTTAGATGCTCTTGGTTTTTCAGAAGGCGTGAGACAAACACACACACACACACACACACACACACACACACACACATACACACACACACACAGACACTAACATTTTGATTGCTTTATTACTTTAAGATATTTCTTTTTGAATTAATTGCTTTATTATTTCAAGTGACTTTAAATTATCTAAGCGTAAATCTACTTTATTCATGTGTAGAACTTTTGTAATTCAATCGATACGTGGTGTAAACGAAGTTAAAAATATAGTTAATAATGATTAAATCAATCTATATAAATAAAAATGAAATTCTGTTCCATGGAAATCGTATCACTTAAGAACGGCTTATTGATATGGCCAAATGATCATAATAGTCCAAATGACATTTTCAGGAAAAGAAGAAAATAAAAAAATACCTACTTTAAAATTTGAAAATTCGGTGATAACTGAAAGTGGAATATTTGCTACTTTGTAAGTAGACAAATGTAGTTAGTCAGCTGATTTTTAAATTGTGAATCAAGTCAATCGTTTACATTAGTGACGAAAAATATTAAGCTTACACTAGTATTATCCGTAAGGTATTATAAATATACTCTTTGACTAGTATTGAATGTAGGGAGGGCCGGATAAACGTGTGTTTGCGCCCGTAGCAATAAATTTGAATCCGCCCCCCCCCCCAATTTTTTTGGAATTTTAAATGTAGAACAATTTAAAATTATGTAAAATTACATTGGGTTTAAAATGAATTAGTTTGTTAATATTACCTAAACCTACCTATATAGTTGTTTACAAAAAAATAGCCACAACAAAAGAGAACCGAGCGCCATACCTGTGGATTTTTGATTTATATAACATTTTAGAATTTTAAGCGCCCTTTTTAAGACTACCGCCCTGACTTCTTGTTCCTGATTGTTCTATGATTTATCCGGCCCTGTATGTAGGATTGGATATCTACCACCTTGGAACGGGATCTGCTTAGTGATTGTAATGGTTTGCTTGTAAATTTATTTATTACTTGTTTGTTTATTGGTTATTTAAAATAAATATGATTTAATGAGTGTAGGTATGTTGTGCGTGTGATCGATTAGTTTCAAGAGACTCATGTTTCTTGTGAAAATAAACGATTATAACGTTTCAGATTTCAGTGAGACATAAATAGATTTATTAATAAGTGTAGGTATGTTGTGCGTGTGATCGATTAGTTTCAAGAGACTCATGTTTCTTGTGAAAATAAACGATTATAACGTTTCAGATTTCAGTGAGACATAAATAGATTTATTCCATTACCTACTCTAATAACCTTATTTAAGGTGGACTATATTTAAACAGGGAAACAACTTATTTAAAAATAAATACCTTGTGTAATTAAGATACATTAACAAAGATACATTTTACAAAAAAAAACTTTTAAAATAAGATAGAATCGCGTAAATTAGGTGTATGAATTTGATTTACCTTATTGAATGTATCAATTATTCTAAGTATACCTACGATGTTTTTTTTTGTATCCGAAACTAGATTGTAAGTATGTATTTACCTAATGTATTTTTATAATAGGTTGGTAATTGGTAACATTGTCAATGCTAAGTGAACTAGAACGATAGGTACATAATTTTTATCTATGATCAAATCAACCAACATAATAATTAGTTACTTAATTTATTTCATCAGGATTCGTGTGAATCGAATTGACACGGGAATTTGGCCTTAAAATGAAAACCGGATTAATACGTAAAATGTATTTTTTTACAACGCAATGATTGAGCTTCAATCTAAAGTAATAAAGCAATCAAAATGTTAGTGTATGTGTGTGTGTGTGTGTGTGTATGTGTGTGTGTGTGTGTGTGTGTGTTTGTCTCACGCCTTCTAAAAAACCAAGAGCATCTAAAAATCTAATTTATGTGCGAACGTGTACCAGTATACCTGATGCAGTGTCACGCTAAAAATTATGCGATAAAAATGCTGAATTTTAAAAATATTTAAATAATTATTTTTTTCATACAAAATTTTCCAAGTCATATCTGTCAAAAAAGTGTACATTTTGCACGCAAATATCTGTTAGTTTAAAAGTTAGAAGTAGGTATTTACACAAAAAAAATATATTTTGAAGTATAACTTAGCGTTTAAGTGAAAAACATGGTGAATATTTGGTATAATTATAATGTTTAACTTATTTTTAAAGTAAGCCTTTTGTACATAAACGCCGCCATTTTAATATCTTTTCATACAATATTTCATTTTCCCACCGAATGAATATGTTCTTGAAAATAATAAACCTTTGAAATAAATGTAATTATGAAATAATAAAATGAAACACAAGACATTACGGCAAGTTTTAAGACATATATTGTAAAAATGTATTATTTATTAGTAAAGATATAGGCATAATAAAATTGCATAATTTGTAAATAATATTTGATTTTTCTGACAATTTTCATTTTTATGGCATCGAACAAACCAATGTAGGTACCTACATATTCAAAAAATGTATCCGAACCATTCGATATTACTTACGTGTTCGAATCGTTTCCATGGCTACAGAAAGAATGTGATATTCAAATAAAATTTGTTAGGAATCGAATTTATTTAGAAGGTTGTTGTAGGTAGGTACCTACCTAATACTATTTACTTACAAATCAACAATAATATACCTATACTGATTTCCTATAGGAAAATTATTTTATTTATTTATTTATCAACCGTTTGTCCGATTATAATGAAACTTTGGTGAATTGTCGAGCGTATGCCCAGGATGGTTTTTGGATTTAAACTTTTTTCTTATTCTTCTTCTTCTTCGTGTATTTGGTCGTTTTACCTATGAAGGGGGAGTATCCTGGGAAAAGAAGGTCCGACTGTCCCTCCATCTCTTCACAGGTCTTCCAGGACGGGTTCTGCATATAAACTTTTTTCTTCTTTTTCTTCAACGTGTACTTGGTCATCTTACCTATGAAGATGAACTATCCTGGGAGATGAAGGTCCAATTTTCCTTCCATCTCCTTGCAGGTTTCTGGATTTAAACTTTTTTCTTCTTCTTCTTCATCGTCTATTTGGTCATTTTACCTTTGAAGGTGGACTAACCTGGGAGAAGAATGTCCAATTTTCCTTCCATCTCTTCGCAGGTATCTGGATTTAAACTTATTTCTTCTTCTTCTTCTTCATCGTGTATTTTTGGTCATTTTACCTATGAAGTTGGAGAATCCTGGGAGAAGAAGGTCCAACTGTCCTTCCATCTCTTCGCAGGTATCTGGGTTTAAACTTTTTTCTTCTTCTTCGTGTATTTAGTCATTTTACCTATTAAGTAGAGCATCCTGGGAAAAGAAGGTTCTTTCATCTCTTCGCGGTTCTTCCAGGATGGTTTCTGGATTTAAACTTTTCTTAACCGACTGATGGGACGGGATGTAATGAAGGGAAGGGAGGCACTAAAGGGCCTGAAGGGACGGGAGGTATAAAACTGCCTGAAGGGACGGAAGGTACTGAAGGGCCTGATGGGAAGGGACGTAATGAGAGATTAAAGGGACGGGAGGTACTGAAGGGCCTGAAGCGGCGGGTCCTGGAGTCTAATTCTTTTTCTTCTTAATTTTATGTAGACCTTTAGGGCAGTTTTTATACAAACTATTTCCTATTGTCTAATTCATCTTCTTCTTCTTTTATGTATACATTTGGGTCCTTTTTTATAAAAATTATTTCCTTTAGTCTAATTATTATTCTTCTTCATTTAAGTACGTAGACTTTTGGGAGAGTTTTAATACAAACTATTTCCAATAGTCTTATTCATTTTCTTTTATGTAGACCTTTTGGTCAGTATTTATACAAACTATTTCCAATAGTCTAAATATTCTTCTTCTTCTTTTTTGTAGACCTTTGGGTGAGCTTTTATACAATCTATTTCCAATAGTCTAATTCTTCTATTAGGTATATGTATTTTTACTTATTTTATGTAGACCATTGGAATAGTTTTTTATACAAACTATTTATTATAGTCTTATACTTATTTTTCTCTTTTTTATTTAGTCTTTTGGGTTAGTTTTAAGTCTAATAGTCTATTGTGCAGAAATATTATTAACGATATGCACACTTGATGAAAATACATATGAAATGAATGGGATATGGGATGTGACGATATAACCTGCACTAGAATCTTTTCAATACTTTTGTTTAATTAAATTTAAACCATTTATATCATCCTTTTGAATAATTTTCAACACCTAATATTTAAAGAATGGGGGTTGTGGCCATTACTGAACTCTTCACAACATTTATATTCAAATTAAAAACTATTTACTATAGTTCAAGTCTTCTTCTTCTTCGTTAATGAAGACTTTCAGTCAAATTGAGCAAAAATATAATGCACACTTGATGAAAAAATATAAAAACGAATGGGATGTGACCAATACTAGATCTTTTCAGTACCTACGTTTGTTTAATCAAATTTTAACCACATCCCAACATCCAAAATTACTAAATTTTCAATAGGTACACATTACAATTTGTTTTCGATGATAATATTTAAAAATGGGGGTTGTGGCCAAACCAATCTCTTTACAACGTTGATAAACAGTCATATTTAAAACCATTACGCATAGTCCATGCGAGCAGAAATTGTATAAATATTATACTTCATTCACACTTTATAGCAATATATAAAAATGAATGGGTTGTGGCCATCACTTGAACATTTTACAATACTTAAACTCAATCAAATTTCAAACCACTTTTCATAGTCTGATATTGCAAAATAATTGGGTGACAATATTATAAAAACGATTGCTTTTTCTTTCACAATTTTACATTCTTGGCCAACGGCGGGACATAAAAGCTAGTTATAAATAATTTATCCATCCAGATACTAAAAACAAATCAAAGGGTAAGAGTTTGTGGGGGTGTCTATAGATACTACCTATGAAACTTTAGTTTTTTTTTTTCATGTATGTCTTTGAAACAAGTACATAATATTATATTCATTTAATAAGCTGATACATACAATTGGTCGAGGTAGGATTTAGGATTCGAATCCGGGTCGAATGGATTGCTATGGTAGTCCAGCGCACATCATTGGATGCAGAAGGCGCAAGACAGAGATGTCAGAGATTATAATAATATATGGAGAGATATGGGGGAGGCCTATGTTCAACAGTGGACAGAAATGGCTGTATAAGTAAGTATTAATTCATCATTGGGATTAATTCTAGTGTATCGTACCACATCATCACTCCATTTCCTTATTTGGGGTAGGCAGAGAGAACCGAGTGTACCGCAGTCAAGTGTTCCGCACCCACAGAAGAGGGAGTCTTTCTGTTCTGTGCCCGCACCCAAGTGTCCCTTTCCGCTTATACCAATATCAAAGAAGTACACTTTAGTAAAAAAATTAGTAAATCTCCCTTCCAGGTTTTACCCTTCACTCGGACCCTACTTATTTTGTAACGGATGTCATGGTTACAGATAAACAGGTATATTTTACACATACATGTGGGATATGATGCAATAACTATATTTGATTTCTCTCTTATGTCTACATTACACCTACAAACTCAAACTTCTCTGAATTTCCAAAATATTTAGACCACCACACTATATTAGTTGCCTTCCGTTATTTGTAACCGGCAAACCTAAATGTTTTCACGGTAAACAAGGATTCGCAATTCATTATGTTTGTCGCGTCGCGTATATTATTCTTCAGTGCCTTCAGACATTTTCTCGAAAATATAAATTATATTATATAGTTGTCTCTTTTGTTCTTTAAGCGGACATCGAGTATTTCCGTGATGTGAAACGACGTGCAATTAACGTTTTTGTCTCTCTTTTACTCGGAATTTGTTGTATGTCGTATCTTTTCAGCAGGTATAGTGTTCCCTATATTCCTTGCACAAGGCATTGCACATGCGCATTCCATCCGTGCAACACGCCGCTAGTACTTTGTGTCACGCCACATGGCGGATTGTACCCGGTTACAATACACGCTTGTTAAAGTTCATGTTTCGAGAGGCTGTCAGTGTTTGTGATGATCAAATAAATGTCAAAATGATTCCAATTAGAATCCTGTTGAATTAACGTAGTAGTTTTTATAGTGTTTACTGTGATAAGCGTTAAATACAATCCAATAAGATGGGAGACGAAAAAAAATCGGATGAAAACAAAGTTGTGATGAAACGAAAAATCACCCTATTTAATGGGGTGGCTATAATCATAGGGACCATCATCGGATCTGGAATATTTATTTCACCAACAGGAGTATTTGTATGTACGGAGTAAGTATATAAATATATACAAAGTAAATGTTTATATATTTCCCATGTTATGTTTTTTTGTTTTAACTGTTGAAAATTTTATAAAAGTTTCGTCATTTTCTTTACCTTGTTAAGTTTTAAATTATAATTTTGTACGTACATTTTCTACTTTTAGGTAAGTACATACACTTTTTGTAAATTAATATTGTTTACAATTTATATGTCTATTTCAATTTAAGCTTGTTTTTATAATTTGTTTTGTGACATAAGTTATTAATTAATCACAGGTACATATTCTCTTATCATAATAAAATACATTTGTATCCCGGTTGTTTAATTTGTTATCTAAGTATATTATATATTTGGTTATGGTTAAATAATGTATTTGTGCACAATAATATACGAAATCTCCCACTTGCGCTAGTGTTTTCATTTTCCCGCGTTAAAACGAATATTAACAGGTGGTTTTTCCCGTTAGATAGTGATGAGCAAAAGTCTTGCTAGACCAAGCTTTACAAGACCAAGAGTCGTACAAGACTTATTTCTTATCTCTAATTGCTTCTCGGGCAACTAACAGGTACCTACTATGTCTAATTTAACACGCCCCAATAACAAGTTGTCACACTCTGGAGACTTAAGATATCTATCGTTTCCCAGATCCAGACTGAAAATATTAAACTGTGGAGAAACTATAATATGTCTCCACCGGGAGTCTTGGAAGCGTATTTACCTTTCCGTGTTGATTAGGAGGCAAGTACTGCCTCGAATTAAGCACTAGTTTGTTGCGTTAATGCACTTAAAAACTCGTGTTAAATTCAAGGCACATGTCCTCTAAATGCACACGGTTTAGCAACGCAAACTGTTCCTGCTAATACGTGTTCAATTCAATAATAAGGATTTATGGGTTTATACTCATAAATCCATAATATTGAATATTTTAAGATATTTTGTTTTCTATACAAAACGTGTAGGTATATTATATGTGAGGATAGGATAGTATGGAGGTCAATCCATTTTTCCTACCCAGAATATGAAAACAGCATTATGGTATGCTTTGAGATTTAGTATCAAATCTATTGAACGAAAAGATGATATATGTAGGTATATTAAAACCCAATGCACTATGAATTTACGTGTTAGTAAGGTTAATAAATTATCACGTGCGTTAAAAAGGATTAACCCAAAAGGAAGCCCAAAAATTGTTCATTTTTTGTATTTAAAGAACAATCCAGACTTGAAATGAAAAAGATATCATGAACATTCAATTTGATTTTATGCATCTTTAAGTACATAGGTATATGTATAAGATTTATTTCTCTACGACACATAATTTTATTTTATTTTGTATAGCTTCAGGCCAACTAATAGGTACTATGTCAATTATTAATTTAACACGCACTCAATAACAAGTTGCCACATTCTAAATTTTTAATCGTCTCACAGATCCAGACTGAAAACACAATTGAAAATTGTGTCTCCAACGAGAATCGAACCCGGGACCTTTGTCTCAGCAGTCATATATCAAACCAACTGAGCAATTAAGGCACAGTTATGGAGTAATTTAATACAATGCTTTGTAAATGGATATTTTTGTAGGGGAATTTATGATGAATTTAAAAAATGTGCGGCGAACATTCATTAGAGATATGTTGAAAATACATAGATACATACCATCACGCCATGTCCCTCACGGGTTAGGCAGAGAGAACCGAACGCCACTTACTTCTATCTTGACATACTTTCATCGCCTCGTCAACATTCATACATCGTCTTATACGTCATGTTCGTCTGTTGTTTACGCTTCAAACATTTCCTTCTTTCAAAATACCGTTCACATGGACGTGCCATCCCTTTCTTGGGCGGCCCCGACCTCATTCCATTCCTGTCCGCAATGTATATTTTCTTCGTCAGGAGTTCCTCATTCATTCTCCCCATGTGGCCATTAATAACATCTTTCTTTATCCTACATTCTTTCCTTATGTCCTCATTTCTGACCCTGTCATACATTGTTCTATTACAGATTCTTCTTCGCGATCTCATTTCAACTGCATTTACTTATTCAACTTTCGTGCGACTTCTGCCATGTCCAGGTTTCACTTGCATACGTCAAGGTTGGCACAAGATAGCGTTATGAATAGCAACTTTAGCATACTTTGATATGTTGCGGTCATTCATAACTGGTTTAAGTAAAAAAATATATTTTTGGTATATTTTTTTAAAACGCAATCTTTATCATATTTCAGTAATTCTAAATTCAAATAGGGGTGTTTAGTTTATATGCTCTCTTATGTATCTACCCAAGTATTTCTAATACCTAGTTCCTACACCTAAAAAACCGATTGTTTGTTGCCAAACATGCTAACAAGATTACTTTCAGAAAATGAATCCATATTATGTATTAGGTATTATTACCTACTTACCTTTATCGACCATTTATTACAAAATCTTCTTCTTCTTCTTCTTCTTCAGCTAGGACTATGTCCTGTAGTTCTCGGCACCTGTTCCTAGGAGGAGGACGTCCAGCTGTCCCTCCATCGTTTGGGTGGTCTTCCTGGAGGTCTGCTACCTGTAGGATGTTCATCAGCTGATATCCTCACTACTCGGTCTGAGCTTACTCTCCCCACGTGGTCTCTCCAGAAACGTCTTCTTGTTCTACCCCATCGTACCACGTCCTCAACATCACAAATTTTCCTTATTTCGGAGCTCCTCATTTGATCACGGAGGGTTACTCCTGCGATGGGCCGTAGAGTCTTCATCTCCGTGGTTCTAAGGAGACTTTTTGTACGGGTGGTGTCAGCTCTTGTCTATGGCGTATGTCATGATTGGTCTTATGCAAGTCTTGTAGATCCTGACTTTACTCTCCCTCAGCATATCCCTATTTCTCCACACAGCACTTCTCAGGCATCCAGCCACTACAGCAGCCTTGGTTGCTTGTTCATGTACTTCGTTATAGAGATCATTGCTGCTGGATATTTCTATGCCCAAGTACTTAAATCTCATAACTTGTTCTATAGTTTTATTGTCTATAGCAAGTTTACAACGTACTGGATATCTTGAGGTTACCATGCTTTTTGTTTTCTCTATTGAGATTTGCATATTTAGTCTTTGGGAAGATAAGTGGAATTTATACAGTAGTTTCTGAAGATCATCCTCGGAATTTGCAATTAAGACGGCATCATCTGCATAACATATTATATCTATATTTTTGTTTCCCATTTTGTAACCTATTCCTAATGCTTTAACATCTTCGATAATCTTGTCCATAATGATGTTAAAAAGAATAGGGCTCAAACTATCTCCTTGTCGAATACCTACTGCAGCTGGAATTTCCTTTGAGAGGTCATCTCCCACCTTTATGCGCATTTTGTTGTTGCTGTTTAAATTTTTAATAGCTTTTATAATAGGATGCGGTATGTTCTTTTCTATTAGGATATCCAGTACATCTTCCAGGAGCACTCTGTCAAAAGCTTTGGTTAGGTCGACAAAACACATGTAAGCCGGTACATTATATTCTAAGGATTTCTCTTTAAGTTGTCTCACAACAAATATTGCGTCAGTGGTGGAACGATTTCTTCTAAATCCTTGTTGTTCGTCCCTATTTTGTATAATTTCTTCCAGTTTCAGACGCAATAGGCTGGTAAATAATTTTTGTGTTGCACTTAAAAGAGATATTCCCCTGTAATTCGCTGGGTTTGTTTTAACACCTTTTTTAAAAATTGGAATTGTTATACTTAATTTCCATTCATAGGGTATTGTAGATTCTTCTAGTATTTTGTTAAATAGTTTTGTTAGCTCAAGAGCCACCTTTGTTCCTCCATATTTTATCAATTCATTGGGAATCTCGTCAATACCTGGGGATTTTCTATTTTTTAGTTTTTTTTAAGCTAAAATAATCTCCCCATTACTAAGGGTCACAGAGGATCCTGCGTCTTCATTCAGTGGTAATTACAAAATCGAATAGCATAAACTTATTTGTGTATTATGAAATCAATTAAACATATTAAAGTGTACTAGCAGACTCTACAGACAGCATTGTCCTGCCCGAAAGTTGTTTGCCTGCTATTGTCTGGTTTAACAAACACAAAAAACCACACCCCGTAACAGCATATTCCACAATCCAGCGACAAGTGTGCGGGTGTGCATACCTTATAAAATGAAGCACGACACATCCGCGTATACCCACACATCAGTCTCGCCGTATCTAAAAAAGACAATATGCAGAATGCGTGGTGAACTGTGTAAGATTTTATTTTGCTTCTTATGTTTTCTATATCTTACGGGACACCAGAAAATGGTAATAGAAAAAAATCATGCATAATCAGTCCAGCCGTTTAGGAGTTCAGTGACATACACACGTACTGAAGAATTATATAATAGGTTTATAAATAAGATGAAATATAAATCATAATAGTACCTACACATTACACAAATACAAAAAAGGATCACAAATCAAATCAATTATCTATGATTGTTTGAATGTCCTTTATAATGCTGTCCTGTGCCATTCATTAAAATGCAATGACACTTTGGTGATACATTTTTATTGTGGAAAATTTACAATAACATAACATTTCTTATACAGATGTATTATGTGACAAAAAACTTATTAATAATTATCACAGTATTAATAAGAAATTTTAACTGATGTGCTTACATAATTAAAACTATGTGAAAAAGTTATATTCATATCATAAGAACAGTGTATGAGTGTATAATATGCATATGTGTATGAGAGAGAATATATTATATTATCTACAAGCTCGCATAAGTTATTCCAATCAATCTCGATACTACAATCGTCTGGTGAAGTTTGATCATTGTTCTGGATTAATCCTGAACTAATTGCAAGAGGAGAATGATTGAGGACCCAAAAGAAAAATATCGAAAAATATCATACCTACCATTTGTTAAAAAGACATACAGAATAAAATGATATATAGGGCTAAAATGCAATAGGTATAGGGTTAAAATGCAATATAGGGCTAAAATGCGATATAGGGCTAAAATGAAATATAGGGTAAACATGCAATATAGGGTAAAAATGTAATATAGGACTAAAATGCAATATTGGGCTAGAATGCAATAATTGTCTAAAATGCAATAGAGGACTAAAATGCAATATAGGGATAATGACAGTCGCGTTACTGTTACAGTTCCATCTTGCAGCTAAGAGATAATATAATATGACAATATCGGTCGATAAAACTAAATGTCTCACCAAATTTTTTTTTAATTGCATATACGCCGAGTTCCTGGTTCTTCTACAATATCCCAACATCGTCTCTATTGAGATGTTAAAATAAAAAAAATGATTGTCTATAAAAAGAAATGTCTCACAATATCAAGACAGCCTCTGAGATGCAAATTGGTTGTAGACGATAAAACAATAGAACATGTTGCAACTTTTAAATACCTAGGTGTGGAGATATCTAGTTGTAATGATCTCTATAAATGAGTCAAAGAACAGACTAATAAAGTAGCAGTTATGTCCGGATGCATGAGGGACATTGTTTGGGCCAATAAACATTTGCTGGTTGAGAGTAAGGTCCGAATATATAAAACCTGCATCAGATCCATAGTAACTTATGGAGTTGAAGCAAGGGCAGACACGGTGAAAACAAAACAGCTACTCAGAACAAAAGAGATGAAAATACTAAGACAAATCTTGGGCAGAACCCTCAGTGACAAAATCCCCAATGAGGAGATCCGCAGAACCTGCAATGTGGAGGATATTGTAAGGTGGAGCAGGCAAAGAAGACGATACTGGAGAGATCATGTTAAAAGGATGAATCCAGAAAGGCTGCCAAAGATTGTAATGCGCGAGATACCATGAGGGACGCCAACCACCGGCACCGGGAAGACCATCGAAGAGATGTAGGGAGAGCTGGACTAGGTTGCGGCTCTAAGGGCCTAGGCAGTAAAGGCGGGGGTGGGCGGCCGACGCTGTTGCGCCCTCGTCAATTCTGTACTTAGAGAAGAGCAGGACGAACGCCTTTAGTCTCGCTCGGCAGTGACTCGTCAACTGTGGCGAATGTTGTTGTGTGGTTCGGGCACACCGCCGGCGCAGACGTCGGGTCAGACATCCTGTGTTGACAACTAGACGTCATATCTGACAGGTGATGATTGCGTCGGATGCCCCCGGTGTTAGCCCGCGGAACCTTCGGACGCCAACACGAGGACCGATGCGTCGGGATATAAGCCTAGGTTGCGGCTCTAAGGGCCCAGGCAGTAAAGGCGGGGGTGGGCGGCCGACGCTGTTGTGCCCTCGTCATTCTATACTTAGAGAAGAGCAGGACGGACGCCTCTAGTCTCGCTCGGCAGTTACTCGTCAACTGTGGCGAATGTTGTTGTGTGGTTCGGGCACACCGCCGGCGCAGACGTCGGGTCAGACATCCTGTGTTGACAACGAGACGTCAAATCTGACAGGTGATGATTGCGTCGGATGCCCCCGGTGTTAGCCCGCGGAACCTTCGGACGCCAACACGAGGACCGAGGGGTCGGGGTACAAGCCCCTCCGACTTGAAACGGAGTGTACTTAGCGGCCGATTTCGAGACCAATCGGAGGCCCTGACGTGTGTGGTTGGATTCTCGGGGGCAGTGGTTGAACCCGATGGATGGTGGATATTTTGTGTTTGTCCGATGTTGCGGCTGCGTCCGGTGGTGAACAGGGCCAATGAGCTCTATAGCGTCGCCGGCGTGGAAGTGGATCGCGATCCCCCTCGATGGACATCCTCGTCCCAGGACCTGTAAAACAGGTCATAGATCTAAAAAAAGAGGAAGAAGAAGAAGCGTTACTGTAGACACTAAAATCTGATTCCAATTTTGAATTTTCGTTAAGAACTTAAAGTACCTACCTGTCTGTCGCTTCGTACATTCAATTTAATACCGTGGAGATGAGCGGCGTGAAGTCCGCAAAATCTTCGATGCGATATATATTTGTTAGTTTAATATCGGTATTTAATTTACTTGTCTTTTTGTACATAATATAAATAAATATATTGCACACTGGTGGATGCACAGTGACCAGTTAAAATACCAATTTTCAACACTTTGAAGGTTGTTATCTCCGAAAGCCACCACTACTCAGGGTTTTATTATCAAATAGTTGTTCCCTGCTGAAGTATCCTATCACAGAAAAAACAACCTTTATACTATGACGTAAATTTGGCTGTTGCTGGACCTTGGTCTAAAAGGCTACTGAAATTATTTTCATTTTGATATTGTGAAGTAAATACATATATCTTACCAAAAAGTGTTTTTCTTGGATTCCTAAAGTAAAATAAAATTCCTACCCACAGTTTGTGTAGTTACACTTTTACTCCTCAATACCCCAAGGGGATATAATGGGGAGTTATGAATTCCCAATTTTTAAGGTTATTTTTTTATTGCAGATTATCAACTAGTATCATGCTGAGATTGTATATTTCGAAAGTTTCAGCACAATGTATCGTGCGTGTGTGTGTGTGCTATGTACTATGTACGCCGTGTTTATTTTACTTTATCGATTATAGACTAAAGTACTCATTCGATTCTTTTCAAATTTTGCAAATTTGTATATCTAATACTCGCTTATAGACTCCATTAGATTTTGGTGGATATTTGATCAGTGCTTCTCAATTTTTTTATCTGTCAAATATTTCAAAGTGACACCATGCTCTGCATGGAAACTTGAAAATTTGAAATTTTTATTTTCAAATTGGCAAAAAAAGCACACCACTTACATGAAATGGCATTGAAGAGTTATCAAGTTTTCATAATTAAATATTTAAATAAAAAATAATTTAACAAACTCATTTCATGAAAATGCTGAAAATTTTCCATACAAAATTTGAATAATTAATAAAATGATTTGTTAGTGAGGAGTTTAGCGTTGGCCACAACCCACTCGTTTTTAACTTTGTTTACACCACGTATCGATTGAATTACAAAAGTTCTACATATTAATAAAGTAGGTTTACGCTTAGATAATTTAGAGTCACTTGAAATAAAAAAGCAATTAATTCAAAAAGAAATATAATAAACTAGCGGACCCGACAGACGTGTCCTGCATGAACGTTGGCTTGTATGTTATTAGCTGTTGAACAAACATAAAAATGAATGTGAATTTTGTGGATTTAAAGGAAGCAAGACACATTACATTGATCTGAGTTTATTTTATTTTATTAATTTATTGACTATATAATTTGATATTTTTATTTTCAAATTGCCAAAAAGTCACACCACTTTCATTAAATGCAATGAAGAATTATCAAGTTTACATACCTAATAAAATATTATCAAAAATAATTTCATGAAAATGCTGTTAATTTTCCATACAAAAATTTAATACTTTGTCGGGTGACTTGGTAGTGAAGCCATATCCCACATGTTATTATTTCGTTTTGATATGTAGTGGAGCTTTTGACAGAAGAAACGAGATTCGTAGTCACGCGGGTGACTATTGAAGAATATGGAGTATAAGGTGATAACTTATTTACATAAATCTCAATTTGTTGCAGGTCCGTGGGTACGTCACTGCTGATATGGACTATATCGGGTCTGATGTCCACCCTGGGCGCCCTCTGCTATGCAGAGTTGGGTACGTCGATCACCAGGTCGGGTGGAGACTACGCCTACATTTACGTCGCTTTTGGGCCGCTGCCCGCCTTCTTGCGCCTCTGGGCGGCACTACTAATCATCAGGCCAACCACACAGGCTATTGTGGCTTTGACCTTCGCACAATACGCAACAAAGCCCTTCTATCCGACCTGTGATCCACCAGAAAACGCCGTTCGACTGTTGGCCGCTGTTTGCCTTTGTAAGTACATATTATTCAATTATTTTATTTGTTATTCCTTATTTTTTTTATCAGCTATTCCTTGAATAAATTATACTTAATAATTGGGTATTTTGCAAACCCAGTCTTGTTCTTGCAAGTTTTGCAAGTTCACATTTTTTTAATTCAGTAATTACAATAAAATATGACAAAAACAGCAATTTATATCTAGTATTATGTCAATAGTAGGTATATAGTAAATTACTTACATTTTAATTGGAAATGTCTCACTATCATACAATAGAGTCTATTGTGAGATACTATTGTGTAATTTTTTTTAGCAAAAATAAAATTGAATACCGTTTTTATTACAAAACAGTTTTCTATAGCAGAAGACACTAGATAGACCATACCGAACTCCTAGGCGACGATAGAATTATCATAATTATAAGGACAGAAATACTCAATAACAGAAGACTACCCGTAAGACCTGCAAAGAGATGGAAGGACAGTCCTCCCAGGATAGTCCACCTTCACAAACAGGTCTAATGACCCAATATTATAACACCAAGACCAAGCACCTATTATATATGTGATGTTTTCTTCTACCTACTACATATTTATATGATTTATAATACCTTGATAGTCGATGATATTATCTATTCATTGTATTAACAATGAAGACAGAATACAATGTGTCTAAGATGTCCATGACTTGTAAATTATATCGCACAAAGTAATTAAATCTACATTATCGTTAAAGCACATACCAATAAAAATAATAATACAATTTACCTTATATATACATAACCATTAATTATAACTACATGCTTAAGGGCATTAGCCCTTAAAGAATATTAATAATTTTTAAAGAAAGGTTTGATGATGTGCTACATGGATAAGGACGGATGAAAGTAGAATTAACGTTAGAAATGGGGTCACCAAGATGAATGTGTGGATAAACAATGTACGATAGAATAAGAAATTAGACGAGAATGTTTTATTGAAATATATATAAGATGAAAATAAATGCCCTAAGGTGAGGATGGCCACATAGAAAGAATGAATGATGACTGTCTGTCAAAAAGTATATACTATATAGCGCTGATATATGTAAGAGGAACGAAAAGTTGAGGTCGGCCAAAGAAAAATTGACACGATCAGATAAATGGAATTTTGAAAGATGGAGACGATAGAAGTAAGAATAACAGAAGAGCGTGTATGAGAAGATGCATGGGCGTGAATGAAGCGAGAAATTAATGTCAAGAGACAGGAGTCTGGCGTTCGGTTCTATCTGCCTACTCCAAATAGAGAAAGGGCGTGATGGTATGGTAAGTAGGTTCAAATAAAGAACGAAGATAATATTATAAGATCTGAGTATAACTTAAAGACTGACAAAAAAAATATAAGCATTGACAATATTCATGTGCAATATTATGAAAGGAGGAAACGTTACATTTTTTAAAATAACAGGTCGAGTATGTATGAATGTGAGAGTGAGGCGATGAATGTATGTTGAGACTAAAGTGTATGGCGCTAGGTTTTCTCTGCTTACCCCACAGAGTAATACTCTGTGGCTTACCCTAATAACATAGACATGGCATGATGGTATGTATGTAATAAATCTTTTTTCAATATGCCTGTCAGTGTAAAGTATATTTGTTTATATTATGTACAGAAAGATGAATAAATAAATTATTAGTATGATTGCAGTGAGATTATTTCATACGAGATTGTCTTGTGTATTGATTATAGGGGTAGTTTCCTTATATCTACCACTAAGGGAAATTAAACAGAGAGGGCGCAATATATGTAGGTATATTATAACAACTAGGTGACTCATCAAACCTAATTTCATTATCTGAATTTATTGAATTTGGGAAATGTTGTAAAATTAGCTCCATCTTAGATCTGTCTCTTTATATCAATATTCCTTATTCTATCATACATGGATATAAGAAGAAATTGCACGATAAAAAAAGAATTAAACCAATAGGATAGTGAGTGCCCTGAGGTAGATTGAAAATATTGAAAGAATGAAAGATACAGAATAGAGAAGGAAGATAAATGTGATAAAATGATGGACAGGGATGGCATGACCATCGACTATATGAATAATATTTTGAAAGGAAATATAAGAAGACCTTTTTGTGCGAGACAACCTGTACGAGAATACCGTCAACTCATTTACAAGGACTGTTGCTTTCATTGTTTACAAATAAACCAATCTCTCAATAGATGGCGTTACAAAAAGATTTCTTCGTTACTTCATAGATGGCAATAGTAATAATGTCTTATTTTCAGGTGATTAGTTACTTACTCATTTTTCAAATATATAGAACTTTCAAAATTTGCATTGATAAGGGAACTCAACAAGAAGGCATAATTGGTGAACGTCACGCAAGCGCATAAAGTAATCACGTAAACCAGCCGATGACAGGTCGTAAGCCCTGTAGGTGCCTTGAGTTCCTGGTTCTTCTATAATATCCCAACTTCGTCTCTATTGAGATATTAAAAAGTTTGTCAAAAAAAAGGTTGTTTTTTCATTGAATCGTATCTTCCGATTGGTCCCATTTCAATTTGGTCAAGATCTGATCATGGGATCCATGAGAAATTCATTAAACTCTTCAATTTGTACTGCAGCGATAATAACTCTTAACAACATTGTCCGATTTTAATGATTTATCTTAGGAAGTGAGTGCTTTAGAGATGATCACACATGAATTTCATCGAATTCTGATTATAGAATTCACGAGAAAAAATATCAAACTCTACAATTTGCAAAGTTGTCTGCAATAAATTATTATTACTTTACCACTTCGTCCTAATTCAGTGATATTTTTTTTATTAGAAAGGGATTACTTCTGGGGTGGTTCCATCTGAACTAAGCCAAAAGGTTTGATGATGAGGATCATAAGAAATCATAAAAGTCGTCAATTTGCGATGGATTTGCGTATTATTGTATAGGCGTATTGTATGAAAAATAATTTTACTAAATACATACTTAAAATGATACGGAGTAAGCTAGTACCGGTTGATTGAGTGGTAGCTTTATGCGGCAGACTACTTCACGACCCTCGTTTCCGTCTTTGTCCTTCCTACCCCTTCATCTCCAATCAAAATCCTCTACACACTACTTCAGTAGCGGAATCGCTCAATAGAAGCCGAAAATCTTGGCTTGCCTATGAATATTATATTAAGAAATCCTTCTTTTATTTAAACCAACTACGATGCTTGATAAATATAGATTTATTTTGGCATGTGATCTTAAAAATATTTTTCATGGCCACTAGAATGAAAAACAATGCTTAAAAAACATCAAATCGACATTTCACAATTTTATCTCAGGCTTTGCGTAGTCCGAAAGTTCTGGGCACGCCCCTGACTACTATATATTGTTTCATGATTTATTTTCAATATTCATTTTTTTATCTTGATAGGTTCTGCACCTTTTTGGTTTTGTTTTATTTCTCTTTTATTTTCTTTTTTTGTTGTTCTATTCCATTTATAATGTATTTCTTTTCTCTAATTTTTATTTTTGATCATGTTGTTTTAATTTGTGGATAGTAGTTTTGGCGCTTGTTTTATTTTACTGTTCTGTATATTGTTGTGTTGTCGCTGTTTCTATCCCAAATAAATAAATACCATCACGCCATGTCCCTCATACAGGGCCGGATAAATCGTAGACCAATCAAGAACAAGAAATCAGAGCGGTTGTCTTAAAAAGGGCGCTTAAAATTCTAAAATGTTAGTCATATAATAATAATTTGTATAGCGCCGTTCAATGATTCAAGATCATTCCAAGGGCGCTGTTATTTAGATAGATATTATATTGCTCTACGAAACAAAACTGTTTTCAGTCTTTTAGAGAAAGTACTCTTACTATTTGCACTGCGGACATCTAGAGGCAATTTATTCCAATTTATAGGACCACTCACATCAAAGCATCGATCATAGTAAGCCGCTTTATTGGCTCTGTCCAACTCCTTTAGGGAGTTGGACAGAGCTAATAAAGCGGAAGTGTGAGATGCCTCCCAAAGAGATCTTTTCTCTGACACAGCTCTTGTATGTATTGTGGTGCTAGGTTATTTAAAGCATTAAACACCGTTAAGCAGATTTTGTAGTCAACTCGCTCTGGACACTTCAACCAATGCAATTCGTTAAGTAGTGGAGTTATGTGACATCGTTTTTCCGCTCCATAAATGAGCCTTGCCGCTGCATTAAACACCATCTGTAATCTATCGAGCTGATACTTTGGCAATCCATCATAGATGCCATTACAGTAATCTAGCCGAGACACAACGAAAGCATTTATAAGTGTTTTTGTCTCATTTTTGGGCAGGCTTCGACGAATGTTTTTCAGTTGTCTTAGTTGGAAAAAGCATGAACTGACTGTTTTAGAGATTTGCAGGTCAAGAGACAACTTATTGTCTAAGTGTACACCCAAAAACTTGACACTTGCAGACGGCAAGAGTTTTTCTCCGTTGATGTTTTCGTTGAAGAGTTTTGTTGATAGGAGTGCTTTCAATGAGGTGCTGTCGCCGTGGTGAAACTACCCACATAAACTCTGTTTTTGTTGGGTTTAATTTTAGCTTGTTATGAGACATCCACGTAGCGACTTTTTCGATGCACTCAGCAGTATCCACTTCCAGACGGTTTTGTTCATGGAACTACAAAATTTTTGATATAAATCAAAAAACCGCAGGTATGGCACTCGGTTCTTTTTGCGTACCCGGATAGAGGCTCGGCATGATGGTGTTTATGTAAAAAATCCCGCTTAGTGCTAATATCTTGGTCGCCTACTTTTAACATGTTATTTGGACATTATATCTGGTGTTGTCAAACAAAACAAAATTGATTCAAATAATGTAATACGACATTGGAAATATTTTTTTTTTTTTTAAAAATGAATATGTCCTTGTTAAACAAGTACATATACATCTTCCTACGTTCCCTAAACTAAGCATAAATGCTTGTCCTATAGGTGAACGAGATCGGTCGAGGCAGGATTCGAACTCGCGACCACTGGATTACTAATCCAGCGCGCTAACCGCTCTGCCATCCACCCATCCAAATATGTAATATTATTATGAATCTCCAATTGTGGTTTTTTTTTATAAATAATAATAAACAACTGTAATATATTAAGGTTTAGGTAGTATTAACAAACTGATTCGTCATTTTAGACCCGATGTAATTTTACATAATTTTAAATTGTTCTACATTTAAAATTCCAAAAAAATGGGGGGGGGGGGGGGCGGATTCAAATATATTGCTACGGGCTCAAAAACATGTTTATCCGGCCCTGCCCTCATAGAGTAAGCAGAGAAAATCGAACACCATTTTTTTCTATCTTGACGTACCTACCTACATTAATTTTGAAGTCGCTGTTTTATATGACAGATTATTTATCGTTCTTAATTTGTGGATTCAAAATAATAATAGATATTTTTTTCTCATGCTTCGCTTCTATGACCGACATCATAATATTGGTCAAACATCAACATTTGCATTACTCAGATCCAGATCCACCAAATGTTCATATGGTGCAGTTGCACTAGGCATAAAATAATATGGGGCGCCAAATATAAGTAAATGAGGGTAATATTCAAAGGAAGGGGGCGCTTTTTGAACTTAGTGTCCCAAGAGTCGAACACTGTAGAACCGGCCCTGGCATCGATATCAAGTTTCTCGACCGAAACTCGCCTTTTTATGTGACTATATTAATTTATGTCTCTAATTAGGCAATTCCTTAACTTGTGTTGGATATTTGGGTGTTTACTAATTGTTTCGTATTTTCCAATATACGGGAAAACATATTTACTAAACGCAAACGTAATAAATCATACATTTTTAGTTAAATTCATTAAGGGTCTATAGTAGGCTAAATATATAAATTTTAAATATTTTCCCCAGTACCCTCAAAAGACACGCCCTAGAAGAAAAAAAAAACAGTTTTTTTACATTTTTATTCTATTGCGTGATTTTTTTTGAAATTTGAATATGTTTAATACTTTTGTTGTAAAATTAGTTTGAATAAAACCCTTTTTTATTTTTTTATTGTAAGTAACTAAAAAACTACAAGGCCTATGAAGACTAGAGTCTACAATCCGCATTTACCATTCCGCATTCTGTTTCCGGTTGGCTCTCTGATTGGTTGAGATCTCGTAGTATTAAGTCAAATGAGCTGTGTATTTTTATATTAAATGTGAAAAATTAAAAGAATATATAAATTTAATTTATAATTCAATTTATAAAGCAACTCGCTCACGCGAGTCGCTATTATTATTATAAACAAACTTAAACCTAACCTAAGAATGCAGAAAAGAAGAGCTGGTACTAGATACTACTCTATGAAGTAGATTTTTACTTCAATCTAAAGAGAATATGAAAAACTACCGGCTTAGTTTTATACTATTTTTAATATTAATATTTTAAAAAATCTCTAAATATTTTATATGAAAAAATATTTTTATATTTTTACAAAAATATTTTTTTATAATCTTTTCCATATTTTTTCGTGTTTCTCACATTAGAAGATAATAGAAAGGAAGCTAGTGTTCATATTTGTGTACATCTGTATGCCCAAGAGCTTGCGATTCTAAACATACATAGATATGGTATAGTGGCCCATAGTGGCTTTCGGCGATAACAGCCGTCATTGTTCACAAATTCATTATGAATGTTATATTATTTTTATTTATAACGAGGGTAAAATAAATTAGTACCGGTCCTGTATGCTTGAAATTTGAAACAATATTATAATAAACTGCAAGGTATTTGCAGGGTCGGAGGGTCTAAGTCTAAAGTTGCTTCGAGGCCATGACAAGGTCGTCACTTCCAATGACTTCAAAGAAATTCCCCCGAAAATCGTCGTGTTATCAAAACACTTTATCAATAATAAAAATAATTTTTTTTAAATGTTACTTATCAATTAATTGTGGGCATAATATGTAAGGGTAAATATCGAGTGCTCATGAAAACAGTTTATACCTGATTCAAACCCAAAATTTGTTGATTTTTTTCCATTTTCAAAACAACCTTACTTGAAATAAAAAGACTATCGCGAACATTTTCTTTAATTTTATATTATGCTCTAAAATTATAAAACACATTTTCTCTACGACGCGACGTATGGTTTGGAGTAATTTATAAAAATTCTCCAAAAAAGGATTTTAAATAACTTTTTAGGGGATTTTATGCTCAATCTTAAAATTGTGTAACGCTTATTCAGTTGAAAAATGTAGAAAATACTGGTATTTTTCTAAAGCACACTGAATAACATTTTCGAGAATTATGATTTCACAATGCGATGTTTGAGTGCATTATAATGCCCTCTAAGCAGCATTATTTAAAAAACATTGGAATGATTATACGATTTTTTTTTATTTTTATCTTTCTAAATTAAGACGTTACGAGCGGTTTTCCAATAATTATGATGTAATAAAATAATTAGAAAACAAATCTTCTCGTCGGTAATGAAGGATGATGGTTATACGAAGATCCAATATTTACAAGATGTCTGTTGATGTAATAATTACTCTTGATTGTTCTTTTCAATGATTTGGCATTGAAACAATTAAGAATATATCCAATTATCTACCTATCAAATATTTTCATCTCACGTACAATTTTTTTTATAAGACATTGCATTCCCATTTAGATACAACAACACATTAATATTTAACAGAAAAAAATAATAAAGTCACTTTTTAAAATTTATTACACTGGAATTTTTTTTTACATGTTAATGTAACTAAGTAAGTATATTTATTATTCAGAAAATATGAAAAAAGGATACAGAATATATTATATCATGACGATAAAAAGTATATAAGATATCACAACTTGAAATTTGTAATTCTCTCTGAAAAGAAGGAAACCTTGTGCTTCGAGGAGGAATTCAGAAAATTTACAATTTGCAAAATACATAAGAGAGAGAAAAATCTACAATTCATATACTTATATTGGTGGTGGCAGAGCGGTTAGCGCGCTGGGTTAGTAATACAGTAGTCGTGAGTTCGAATCCTGCCTCGACCGATTCCGTTCACCTATAGCACAAGCATTACTGCTTAGTTTAGGGAATGTATGAGGATGTACATGTAAAAAATGACTAGTAAATTTAAATAAGGGAAAAAATAAATAAAACTACAATATTCATGTAAAGACACACATAACTTCACACACATATACAAAACTAAAACATTCATATGGTACAATGAGGGGGAAATTATATAGAACTTTTTTTAAGTTGACAGTGTGTAAGTAGGTTTCAATTTGATATTTGTATCCAGTTCATTGTACCATTTTATATCTAAGAATAAATAATGACTGCTCCAGCTATGTTTGCCTCATGGGGAGTGGGGAGTCTTATATAGCCCTCAAATTGTAGCTTAGGAGGTGTATACATGTCATTATTAACCCCATTAATAATCAACTCTTTGACCACCTGACAGATAGCCACTTTCTTATACACTGTACAGATTACGTACAAGTTACGTACCTACTATAAATTTGTATAGTGAGAAAGGCGGTTCACTATACAAATTTATTTATTGACCACCTGACAGATAGCCACTTCCTTGTACAGTATACAGAATACGTACAAGTTTACGTACTATGAATTTGTATAGTGAGAAGTGCAGTTCACTGTACAAATTTATTTATTGACCACCTGAGAGATAGCCACTTCCTTGTACAGTGTACAGAATACGTACAAGTTACGTACTATGAATTTGTATAGTGAGAAGGGCATTTCACTGTAAAAATTTATTTATTGACCACTTGAGAGATAGCCACTTCCTTGTATGTACTATAAATTTGTACAGTGGGACAGGCAGTTCACTGTACAAATTTATTTATTGACCACCTGACAGACAGTCACTTCCTTGTACGTATTATGTACAGTGTACAGAATACTTACAAGTTACGTACTATGAATTTGTATAGTGAGAAGGGCAGTTCACTGTACAAATAATTTTGGCCTAGGTTGCGGCTCTAAGGGCCTAGGCAGTAAAGGCGGGGGTGGACGGCCGACGCTGTTGTGTCCCCTTCAATTCTGTACTTAGAGAAGAGCAGGACGAACGCCTTTATTTTCGCTCGGCAGCGACTCGTCAACTGTGGCGAATGTTGTGTGAGGTTCAGGCACACCGCCGGCGCAGACGTCGGGTCAGACAACCTGTGTTGACAAGAGACGTCAAATCTGACAGGTGATGATGCGCCGGAACCTTCGTAAGCCAACACGAGTATCGTGGGGTGCGGGGACAAGCCCCTCCGACTCGATCGGTGCCGCAGGAGCTTGCCCCTGCGACCGATTCCGAGCGGTGCCCCGTTTGAGGTTGGACTCTCGGGGGTAGTAGTTGAACTCGCGGATGGGAGGATATTGTGTTGTCTGACGTTGCGGCTGCGTCGGGGATGAACAGAACCAAAGAGTCCTATAGCGTCCTCCGGCGTGGAAGTAGTTCGCGAACTCCATCGTGTACAAATTTATTTATTCTTTTTTTTTGTCATTATTCTATTAAATGTTCAAAACTATTTAATTTCAAGGTTTGCCTGATGATTTTGGATAAACTGGCACTGCAGTACTTTTATAAACTAGCACACTTTCATCATCCCGATTACATAATACGAATTTCTCAAAATGCTGGGGGGGGGCATGTCCGGCCAAACAGTGAAATTAAACTCTTATGATTACCCATATCATGGATATAATTATCATAATATGGAGTTTTATGATATCTCAAGATATTTGAGAACTCCATATAAAAGTTATATCCATGATATGGGTTATCGTGAGGGTTTTGATTTCATATTTGACGAGACTTGCCCCCCTGGACAGTTCCTGGCTATAAATCAGTATTTTCTCATTGATCCCTCAGTGGACGTAAAAATATCTCTTATATCATTTATTATCGATTTTTTTGTGATGCAATGAATAATTTTGTTTGTATATTTCCATTTAATTTAGGTTTACTAACAGCGATAAACTGTTTGAGTGTAAGATGGACAATGAGGATACAGGACGTGTTTACAGCATCCAAGTTGGTTGCTTTGATAGTCATTATTTTAGCTGGACTATATCACATCGCTGCTGGTAAATATTATTCTATTGATTATTTTTTTATTTGGTTGAATAAATCAAACATTTGACATGATTTTTTTTATTCTTCTCGATTATTTTTCTATTTAAAATTTTAATGAACTCCTATGCTGTGAGGTTTGGAATAATGCTTCCACTATTTTCTGTTATCATCGTTTTCGGGTTGTCTCCTAAGAGCCGAGTAATCGAAAATACAAGAGGCGAAATAACATTTACCATCACCACCTCTTAGATGAGACGACGAGACTAGTGTGTGGGCATTCACGCATGTGTCGTACTTCATTTTATAACTTAATGCACACCCGCACACCTTCCACTGGTTACCCCACATTGTGGGATATGGTATGAATGAATGAATAAAATTCTAGAATCTACCTTAAATTATGGTTTACATTATGTATCTGTGAATTTTTATGTGTGTGTTATTTGCTTTATAATTTTTCCTCGTATTTTA
Source organism: Molanna angustata (assembly GCA_963576475.1). Classification (NCBI taxonomy): domain Eukaryota; kingdom Metazoa; phylum Arthropoda; class Insecta; order Trichoptera; family Molannidae; genus Molanna; species Molanna angustata. The sequence goes on from OY754968.1 coordinate 18,990,971, forward strand.
TTTATTTTATATTATCTTGCTCTGTTGATATTGAAATTAAAAGTTAATTGATTTCGATAAACCAGATCAAAACTCTCTAGAAAATTTCTAAAACAACCTCAAAAAAATATTAGGTTAAGTATTTTTATGAGAATATCTTGAAAACTTAAATGACAGTTATAGTTTTTGGAATGCCGTAACTACAAATGTTATAGCTACTTGTATTCATTTACACCATCAACCATCACTATAATATATCCCACAATGTGGGGTAATCGGCGATAGATGTGCGGGTTTGCATTACCTTATTAATGGAAACACAACATCAACATGCTTGTATCTATGGTAATCGATACCTACTTGTATATATTATTCTAAACCGGTGGCTCATAGCAAATATTGGTAATTGGTACCTACTTGTATATGTTGTGCTAAACCGGTGCCTCATAGCAAATATTGGTAATTGGTACCTACTTATATACGTTATGCTAAACCGGTGCCTCATAGCAAATGTTGGTAATTGGTACACTCAAAAAATGTAGTTGTTAAAAATAAATGATTTGCTGCTAATAATAACCAAGCAACTTTGTTAATATAGTACCTGCAAAGTTCGTTGCTAAAAATTGCCAAGTAAATGGTCTGCTAATTTTAACCGAGTAGCTTTGTTAACAATCTGTCAAAATTAATCTAGTAACTTGGTTAACCACGGACAACTTTGTATAATCAGCCAAGTAACCTGTCAAAACTTAACCTACTAACTTTGTAATATCAGCAAAGTAACTGTCAAATTCAACCAACCTAGTTGGCTAATTTCTATCAACTTACTCGGTAATCTGAACTAATTCATTCAGTATCCACAACAAACAACTTGGCTAATTTCAATCTACTAATCGGTAATCTGAACTAATTCATTCAGTATCCACAGCAAACAACTTGGTTAGATTTAATTAACTACTCAGTAATCTGAACTAATTCATTCAGTATCCACAGCAAACAACTTGGTTAAATTCAATCTACTACTCAGTAATGTGAACTAATTCATTCAGTATCCACAGCAAACAACTTGGTTAAATTCAATCTACTACTCAGTAATGTGAACTAATTCATTCAGTATCCACAGCAAACAACTTGGTTAGATTTAATCAACTCACTCAGTATTCTGAATTAATTTATTCTGTAGCCACAGCAAAGCTACTTGGCTATTTTCAATCTACTTACTCAGTATTCTGCTAATTTACACAGGTAGGATATTTGGAGTGAAATAAAATACAGGTTTCATTCAAAATTTCATTTATTGCACAGGAATGTGATTTATTGTATTAAAAAAATATTATATTTCTAATACATAGAGACATATTAAACATAATAAATATAAAAAAAACATCTTTTTATTCTCAAGAGTACATAATTTTTATTTCATGCAAGTTAGGTTGGTTCTGAAAATGCCAAAAAAACAACAAATTCTGGGTTTCAGATAATTTAAATTAGGTATGAACTCTTTTCATGTAGGTACATGCGATAGTTACCTTTTCTAAAAATTGCTGAAATTGACGATACAACCCTTTCAAAAAGAATTTTGTGGATAAACGAGTCAAAATTTACTAGCGAGGGGATTATAAACCTTCACAATTTATATGCATGTGGTCTAATGAGAATCCTGCGTGGCCCGTTTAGTGTACTTTCAGAGAAAATTTAGAGTCAATGTTTGGGCAGGAGTGATAAGCAATATTATCGTGGGACCATACTACTAGCTGGACAACCTTAATGGTATAAATTACATGGATTTCCTTCAAAACAACTTGTTGTGTCCGGTTCACTATGCAATAGTATGCCAATTCCCGGATTGGAAGTCTAGGCCCCATTCCGTGGCCCGCACAATCCCCAGAGCTATCGCCACTTGATTTCTATACCTATTTTGTACAGATAATGCAAACATCTTATCTTCTTCAGAATATTTTCAATGAAATTTATTACGTCTAATATTCTGCTCTTGGTTTTCAAGAAAATATTTTACAACTAGAGGCAGCTCATTCAGATATGACCATTCACCCTTTTTTAAACATTTTTTCAATACCAGGACACGTCTTTTTAAAGATATATGTTTCCGCAAACAATTATTTGTTTTCTTGCGAGTGAACGAAGAACGCCTGACGAAGAAAATATACAAATCTGACAGGAACGGAATAAGAGGTCGCGGGCGCCCTAGAAAAGGATGGCACGACCATGTAAACGAGGGGCAGCTGCACAGATGTGCGGTGGTCTGTTGTTGTCCACAGTCACATGTCGTTGGTATTCCCTGTTGCAGGAAGCCCCATGTAGACAGGTTATCCAATGTTCTCCCAACGCCCGTCCTCAGTCTGTTTAGTGTCTTCCACGTACGTCACTCCACGTTGTGGCCCGGGGGAAGACTCTCTTTAAGACTCTCCACTGAATTCTGGCTGCATGTTGTTTTTTCATCTTGCCTCCTTCTATAATGAAACAAGAAATGTTTAATAACAATGATGCATTTAATTTCTATCAGACCATCATGGAGAAATGCAGTCGTGGTACCTTTGTATTAAAGTAAAGGCTCAAAGCTCGACTGCAAAAACTATAGAGCCATAAGTTTGTTAAAATTGAGTACTGTTATAGTGCGAGATTTGATGTATGCAGACGATAAAGTTCTGTTAGCAGTAAGTATGGAAGATCTACAGTATCTTGTAAGTATGGTATATGAATATCCGTATCCATACACCGTACCTACGCCATACATACAAACACATCATGATGAAAAACTCAGTGTGCACTCTCTACATGATATCCGTTGAGTAATTGATGTAAAAAATATGCTTAAAAATTGTGAAATCATGACTCTCCACTATTCCATAGTGTTACACCTTTATAATCAATATTTAAATAAATAAATAAAATATAAACTTTGTTTAACTTACTTTTCGAGGAACGTCCTGTGGATTACATGGAAATGTAGATACATAGGGCGACAAACGTCGAGCGAGGTTCAGGAACTGAAAACATACACAGTTCATTAAGTAGTTAATACATCAACAATATACCATCACGCCAGGTCCCTTGCGGGATAGGCAGAAAAGAGAACCGAATGCCACATTTTTCTATCTTGGCATACATTCATCGCCTCGTCAACATTCATGCATATTCTCATACATGTTCGTCTATTGTTCACACTTCTAACATTTCTGTCTTTCAGAATATCGTTCACATGGTCATGCCATCCCTTTATTGGGCGGCCCGGACCTTTCATTCCATTCCTCTCCGCAATGTTTATTTTTTTCGTCAGGCGTTCCTCATTCATTCTTCCCATGTGGACAAACCATCTCAATGTGTTCACTTCCATTCTATTATTGATATCTTTCTTCATCTTACATTATTTCCTAATGTCCTCATTTCTTATCCTGCCACAAATCAAGTATTTGCAAGTAATACATCAAGTGTTTGCTATAGGTACATTTATTGCAATTAAATATTTTATTTAACTTACTTATGATGGATGTGGAAAGAGTGGTGAACTTGAGTGGACAATCGTAAGCGGGTATTATCTGGGATGAGACGGTATCCATTGATGTTGACACATAAATGAGTTCTGTAAAAACAAATGTAGAGCGAGCGTTAATCTGTTATTTTCTTACAACTTTGAATTTATTTAATAGCATGATATCACACTGTACAACTTACCATTTCATCATTCGTCCTTTTCCTCATGACTGAGGATAGCGGCTGTAGTCTGTCGCCACACGTATGGCCCGCCTCCATGCCAATCTATTTTTGGCTGAACGCAGAGCACCAGTCACCGAAGACCCCGTCCCTCCACGCTGCCCATCACAACAAGCTTCTCGAGGCAGTCTGGTTCCCTTCTGGCAATGTGTCCAAAGAATTGAAGGATACGTCTGTAACATATCGTCGATAGACGATCCTCGATCCTTAGCTCGTCTAGAATTGACACATTGGTTCTTCTGGGTGTCCATTTATATTTTTCCAATATTGTCGTTAATTCCGTTGAACCACAAGAACATTGATGTGGCATTTGATAACATTGACAACATTGATGTGGTATTTTTAAATAATAAAAATAACACCATTACACCACACAATTTAAAACAAAACAGCAAGACACAAAAATATTTGAACAAGAAAACACGTCGTTTTGAGCAGTTTTGAGTTTTGACAGAAGACCAAAGCGAAACGGTTGCGCGTAATACATATTATTGCCAGAACAAAAAAAAATTCAACATCATTTCAGACATTTCAGTTCTTTCCAGTAAATAAATTCATCTGAATATTTTTAATAAACGCAACATATGTAAAAAAATAAGAAATAACAATTATTTTAATAAATAAAGTAGTTAATGTATTCCATCATGAGAATAAGTAGATATTAAAACGAAATACCATTTTTATATATGGTCATTCCACCAATATCAACCACCGAAACGTAAATATTTGACATGTCGCTTTATACACAAATAGAACGTAGAATCTAACCTTAAAATTTACTAAATACAATATTCGTCAACATTATTATTGAATGAAATTGTTTATTTTTCAGTGTGTTAATTCAAGAAATGATGTTAAGAAATTGATCCTAATTTTCTATAACAGTTTTACGTTCCCGAGGTTTTTTCTTAACAATTTTGTAATATGAAAGTGTAGTTCTTTTAGGATCGTTTTATCATTATCAGTATACTATACAAGTCATTCCTGTGACAGGCTCCAAATACAACGAAATTAATATGTTTTAAAATTAATGAAACGCATTTTTTCAAGTTAGCCAGTGTGATATTTTTTTTAATATTAAAATGACAAATGAAAGAAAAAATCATGAATATTAAGTTCAAGCATATCAAAATAATAATAGGTATACATCTGCAAAAAAATTTGCTGTCTAACTTGCTTAACTCAGAAAGTATGTTGCCTTAGTATGAAGCAGTGCTCAACTGCAACACAATCGCTGTCAACGTTAATTCAGTTGCAATATGGATTTCGAGGAGGAAACATTATTTATTCTACTATAAAATAACTGACCTACATGGGCACATCCAACATTGAAAATACTGAATATTTCACACTTTTGTATCCATTACAGAAAAATACAACAAAATCTTTTTAACTGATGTCAATGAAGAACTGACTCATATTTAATTTTATTTATTTTGTTCTTTTTATTTTTTTAAATATATTATTTCATATTTTATTTATTTATGAAATAAAAAATGAAATAAAAATTAGGAAACGGACACCGTTATAAGAAAAAGTATTTCTCCTAAAGAAAGTCTAGCAATTGTAGTGGTCAGATTGAAGAAGTTGTGTATTGCTGTCACAACTAATCTAAGAATTTAGCTACACGGCGAAATTCGACCGCAATCCGACTGCTCATTTTGGCTACGACTGCTCAAGCGGTTAGTGTTTTGTAAACAAGAATTTTGCACTGGAACTGCAAACATCCGTGCTGCAACAGTTTGAAACAGCCAACCCCGACTGTTTCAAGCACTTTCTATGGCGACCCATAGTCTTTTAACATTTTATAAATAACAATTGAGTGAAAAATCCATATATTATTTATATTCCGAATGACACATCATGCCAATCAAAATATTTAGAAACCAGAGGAAGCAGCTATCTTAAATGCGCTGGAAGAGATTGCAGAGATGTTGAGTTTATTAAAGAATACTATATATCAGGGGTGGCCAACCGGTTGATCGCGATCGATCTGTCGATCGCGACTATTAGTCCAGTCGATCGTGGCAAGGCAAAAAATATAAACATACATAAATACGTAGAACAGATTGCGCAACGTAATCACCAACTGCTGCACCCATCACGTTACGTTCACATTGTCACGTTACTTTATTTATCTAGATTTCTGGGCATTGGTTTCCAACGAGAAATATCCATGTTTGAAGAAATGTGTTGAACAATATTGCATTTGTGTTTTGGTTCAACATATTTATGTGAGTCAGCATTTTCCTACTCAAAGCAAACAAAAAATAAACACCGTTCTCGCTTGACAGACGCTCATACACTGGATTCTTTAAGGTTAGCAATTTCCAACTACAAACCTGATTTTGCTAATCTAACGGAAGATGCTCAGACGCAGTGCTCACACTAATATACAAGTAGTTACTAAGAATAATTTTCAGTTTTATGTTTTCCCTCTTAATAAAATTTAAAAAATACTACTTAATTGTGTACTGAACCATGCTGTTTCATTTTAAATTTCAAGAAGTATGTAATTGGTAGATCGCACAGGGCTTCCTCAGTAAACAGTAGATCTTGGATCTAATCAAGTCGGCCACCCCTGCTATATATAATATATTATCATGCAAGTATTAATAACAAAAGCGTTGTTCCTATCTAAAGATCTGCAACCATACTATGGATAGTATGCCATGTCCTAGTAGACTTGCATAGTATGGAGAAAATGAATACATTATCACACTGCCTACAGTTATAAGCAAATAACTTGAGAAATCACGTGGGCTGCGTAGAGCGTCAATTTGGGTATTTTGCTTAGGTTGTACACCTATATGCAACCATCCACGATGAAAATTCTCAAGTAATTCCCTCAAGAGTATACTTACTCTATTTTGATATAAGTATATTTACTTTGTTTTATTTTTTTTCACATGGAGAAAATGTATTTGCAGTCTAAATGAGGTTTGATAAATATATAGTATGCAGACAAGTTCATTGAATATAAATAATTTTTTTTTTACTATCATAGTTCACTATCAGGATTATTCAGCCCTTATGGTTTTAACACAAACTACATTGTTAACATTAATAATATGTATATTGATAACACTAATAACATATTGACCCTTCTTCTTGTTACTCTAGGATTTGTGTTAAAATATAACTTGTTTAATATCGTTGGGACATAAAGTTAACCGTTTATGATTTTAAGCAACACAAACAGAACGGCCAACTCTCTCCTCCTGCACAGGCTGTTCATTCCAAAGAATAAGTTAATTGATTGTGTCACACTGAATTTCCATTGAAATCCTTATATTCTTTAGTTAATATCATAGTGAGGTGACCAGACAGTTGAGCAGTTGATATTCAATGATGCTGAGAGTATAGTGCAATGATTATCTATTTATTTAATTTGTGTATGGTCATAGTATGGGTAGGCTATAGTTAGTCTACATATAAAGCCTAATATTCTGTATGCTTTCCCCAGCATGGCATCAACATGAATATTAAACAACAATCCAATATCAAACGATTGACTCACACTTTTCAAATGGGTGTATGTTAATGTTACATATTTATGTAGATATTTATTTTATTATTTGTGAATGTTATAAACTGACATTAACTAATATTGAAGTTATGAGTTATTTATATTAGTTATATTAACTAATACATACATACCTAAACACAATAACCATATTGGGGCAGAGAAAACCAAACACCACAAAACCAATCTTGACAAATCAATGATCTTGACATAATTGGACATAATACATTCTTTACATTCATTAATTGCCCCATTATGGTCTCTTATTATTCATCCAGCTTTAACATCAAAATAGTATAAACATCTTTACATTACATCTCAAATGTAAATATTAGCAAATTAACACAAGATATTTGTGAATAATAATGATAATCTTTGACGAATATCTCATCTTAATTCAACTTAATTCAATTATTTTTCAGTGTCACATGTCTAATTTGACGAGTATTATACTTTACTTAATCATTTTTTAATGTGACATATCATATTTGGCGAGAATTATACTTTATATAATATTTTTTTTAATATATCGTGTCAAATTTGAGAAATATTAATATTTTTATGTATAAAATGTCAAATTTGACAGATGCCAAATACAAAATGTCCGTATAGGTACCTGTTACTCGGTAAAATTTAAACAAGTACATTGCTATTGGTAAGCAACTTCATTCTAACAGTATTATATTCGCAAATAATAACCAAGTGCAACTTTGTTATTTTTAATCATGTATAGGTCAATAACTACCAACATGACTTTTTACATTGCTATTGGTAACCAACTACACGTTAACAGTATTCAATTGTTAGATAATAGCCAAGTGCAACTTTGTTATTTTTAATCATATATTGGTTAATAACTACCAATATGACTTTAACCGAGCCAAAAAGGTACTTTGCTAACTTTAGATTTTTTCAGTGTACCTACTTGTATATGTTATGCTAAACCGGTGCCTCATAACAAATGTTGGTAATTGGTACCTACTTGTAAATGTTATGCTAAACCGGTGCCTCATAGCAAATGTTGGTAATTGTTACCTACTTGTATATTATATTATTTTAATATTAGAATAATATATACAAGTAGTTTTTAGTCTTTTTTTTAGTCTTTCGTAGGCTAGGTGCTGAATATATAGTTAAAAACTATTAATGTTCTCCATAGTTTTACATAATGTTTTTATAATTAATTGTTACCATACTTATTTGTTCCAAAAAACAATTATTTTATACTTTTTTGTTTAAACTAGATGCATTACTTATTATTATATATGTTTTTACGACTAAATAAAGTTTACTATTAATTAATTATATAAAATTACTAAAACATAAGTAAAAACACTTTTATTTTTTACTTTTTCCACTAATTTAAAAATATAGACCACTGACGCGTTTCGCTCAAAGAGCATCTACTGAATGGTACTTTTTAATTAGTGGACCATTGCTAACAAACCTTTTTACAAAATATTTTAAGACTCCAGAATTAAAATATTTATAATTAAATATTTATAAACTTGTTATTGGGTGCGTGTTAAATTAATATTTGACATAGTAGGTACCTGATTGTTGCCGGAGAAGTAATAAATAATTAAATTTGAATTATTTTTTCAGGTAATGTTGAAAATTTTAATAAGTCCTTCGAAGGAAAGTATTCCATGTCCAGTGTCGCTATTGCATTTTATTCTGGTTTATTTGCATTCGGTGGATGGAATTATCTTAACTTTGTCACTGAAGAACTGCAAGATCCATACAAGTAAGTAAAAACATTTTTTATTCCTCACTAACCCAAGGGGATATAGTGGGGAGTTATGATTTCGCAATTTTTATTTTTTTTATTGCAGATTATCAACTATTGTCATGCTGAGATTGTATTCTGAAAGTTTCATCACAATGTATCTGTGTGTGTGCTATGTACGGCGTATTCATTTTACTTTATCGATTATAGACTAAAGTGCTCATTCGATTCTATTCAAATTTTGCAAACTTGTATATCTAATACTCACTTAGACCCCATTATATTTTGAAGGATATCTGAATAGTGCTTATCAATTTTTTTAAATGTCAAATATTTCAAGATGACCCCAAGCTCAGGAAACCTATAATTTGAAAATTTTATTTTCAAATTGGCAAAAAGGCACATCACTTTTATAAAATGGCATTGAAGAATTATTAAGTTTTCATAATAAAATATTTAAATTATAAAAATAATGTAACAAACTCATTTCATGACATTGCTGAATATTTTCCATACAAAATATTCCATCAAAAAAACTATACAGTATTTGAAGCAGGAAAACGTAGAAATTCTTGACCATCCTCCATACAGTCCTGACCTTAGCCCTAACGATTTCTTTACATTTCCTAAAATTAAGAAAAATCTTCGCGGTCAAAGGTTCCAGTCCAGTGAAGAAGCAGTTGACGCTTTCAAGACATCCATATTGAACACCCCTACTTTGGAGTGGAATAAATGTTTTAATAACTGGTTCGAGCGAATTGAAAAGTGTATTAAACTACGTGGTGAATACTTTGAAAAACAATAAAAGATACTATAAGATTATAGTAGTGTTATTTTCTTCAAACGACAAAACTTAAAGGCATGCCTCGTATAATCGGTGGTGTGGGGTAGGTATGTTCATTTTCAAAATGACTGCGAGACAAATAATGACAAACTATTGATGGCAGATTTTCATGGGCAGTTGGACGTATTTTATTTAGTAGGTAGGTATGCCAGACGTCGAGAACTGCAGATAACTGTGCGTAGTATAATATTCCTAAGTAACTCAATCGATAGAAGAGCACGTTTCACATCTTTTAAGACGTGACATTTTATAGGTCGCCTTAATTATTAAATACTTCAATTTCATTTTCTTCAGGAAAGATTTATTGAATGTTTATTTATACGCAGTACACATCACAAGAATCGAGAAAGTACAGCAAAAATTCATAAACTATATAAATCATAAATTTCACCTTAACTTCAATAGATATCAACAGTCACTTAAATATCATAATTTTGATACGCTTGAATGTAGGAGAGTCTTGCACGACCAATCGCTGCTGCATAAAATTTTGAACAATGCCATAGACTCGCCTGTACTTGTCAACCTAGAGGTATCCATGTTCCAGGTAGAATGGTTCGTAGACCTCAATTACTTCATATTCCAACAAGTAGAACAAATATCAGGAAAAATTCAACAATTACACGCATATGCAGCCAATATAACAATACATTCTCAGCTGAGATAGACATATTCAACGCGAAATATTACAGATTTAGACATGATGTTCTGAAGGTGATGCGCAACCAATATCCCTCTGTCATGTCCTCCTAGTCTCTCTTCTCTCATTTCTCTTTCCTTCCCTAGTTGTTGTATATGTGTGTATATATGTGTACTTATGTATGTATGTGTGTGTGTGATGGTGTGTATGAGAGTGTGTGTGAGGGTGTGTATGAATGTGTGAGCATGAATTATTTTTGGCTTGTAAACTGTTATTTGTTTTTATATTATGTTGATGGAATGCTTTTTTTGGCTCTAACAATGTAAAAATTATTTTGTATCATTAAACTGTAAATGAGCTGTAGCTTCCCAAAGAAAATAAATAAATAAATTTATACCTACGTATTTTACGTCATTGTTGTAAATTATAAAAGTGAATTATAATATATAATGCTCTCGATGTAAATACACTTTCGATTAGTTATCTGTGCAATTAATGAATTCTTTAGGAAAGTTTTATATATATACTTATTATTGCGTGCTTTAGATAGACGATTATTATAATTTACATCAAAACCCCATCGATCAGTTACAACTAAATTCATTTAATTAATAATAAAAATGTGAAGGAATAAGCATTGATTTTTAAAATATTGCTACACAAAATTTACGCAAGTGTAGTACGATCAGCAGATCGAAAAGGCAAACTGTGATTTTGACAAGAAAGTATCATTTTTCATATCACTTTCAGTGAACGGTGAGCCAGCTGTTTTCTTATTATAAGCTCGCTTTGGCACTGCAAGAATTTAGAGTTATCCGGACTCTTCTTATGTTTAATTTCAATTAAAAAATAAAACAGTATGCTTTAGATTCTACGTATATTTTTTATTGGTCGATAGATATATCGCCTTGTTAGTGCATCTTCAAGACTATGACGGCGTGGGGTTCTTCTTATGTTCTTTCAATTTCTTAAGGGGTCGTTATTTGTTCCCAGCATAAGCAGAACGGGTAGTGGTGGAGAAAGAACAGTAAGTACTTAATTTATCTTTGGATTCACTACATTTTAATTCCATCATTGAAAAAAAGGAACAATCATTCTATTGGAGTGACATGCAATAAATTATCGATTTTCGAGAAAAAAATATGCACATACCTATACACTGGTTAGTTTCGCAATAACATTTAACAGGGAGTTAATTTGCAATTTGCGTATCAATTATGACAAATTGCATTGTTCAAACGGAAAAAAATATATTTCAAAGATTTATGTGATTAAATTATTTTATGCTGCTGCTGTCATAATTTTTGCGTAACGTTTCATGTTTTTAATTTATTCATTTATGAATTATCTAGAATATCATTTATTTATCTCACAAAGGATTTTTTTAAAACAATGTAATAGGAATTCATCCGAGAAGGATTTGATGGACCCAACGACTAATCTTGCTGAAATTTTTTACACACACTTTATAACGATTTATACAAACGAGTGGGTTGTGGCCAACACTAAAGTCTTTCCAACACATATATTCGATTACATTTTAAACATTTTCCCATATTCCAATTTATAAAAAAAAACGAGTGAATTGTGGTCATCACTTAACTCTTTCGAGCGCTTATATTCAAATACATTTTAAACCATAAAATTAAAATTACAAATTACTTCGTTTACGCAACTAGTAAACTATAAATACTCATTAGTGGTGTAAACGAAGTTATTTGTAATTTTAATTTTATTAGTTAAAATGTGCCACAAAAGTAAAGCTCTACGACATATAAAGACATTTTAAACCATTTCCCATAGTCCAATCTTTCTG